>VKOC01017925.1:0-87804 GCA_009364415.1 Spea multiplicata
GGGATATGGAGCCGTGGCGGTGTATATCGGCGAGTGGGATATGGAGCCGTGGCGGTGTATATCGGCGAGTGGGATATGGAGCCGTGGCGGTGTATATCGGCGAGTGGGATATGGAGCCGTGGCGGTGTATATCGGCGAGTGGGATATGGAGCCGTGGCGGTGTATATCGGCGAGTGGGATATGGAGCCGTGGCGGTGTATATCGGCGAGTGGGATATGGAGCCGTGGCGGTGTATATCGGTGAGTGGGATATGGAGCCGTGGCGGTGTATATCGGTGAGTGGGATATGGAGCCGTGGCCGTGAAGTTGCAGCGTGGAGTCAGACTCTGCGGTGGATGGGATGCTCTGCAGATCTCGGGGCCTCGTGCCTGCAGCTCTTCCAGGCCTGCTCTTCGGGATCCAGCCCTGTTGCATTCTGGGCTGCTTTGTAGTTTGAGGCCCACGGACTACGATATCACCAGGATGTAACATGTAGTGGCAGAGCCGGGGGGGGCCAAGAACAACAGCAAGGGGTTAATGTGTCCTTTAACGTTTGTCCAACTGAGATGGCGGCTCTATTAAATGAGAGATGAAAGGGTTAATGTGCAGGGGAGGCTGGCGATTCATGCGGTACGATGTGAAGCTGACCCTGGCACAGAGGAAAGAGTTAATGCAGCCACCCTTACATGGGCAGACGTCTTGCTTAACCCTTTCAGTGATCTGGCAAGGAAACAGTTAACCAGGGAAGCCCCAAACAAAAGTTTAGCATTCAGGGTGAGGGGCTTCCCAGAGGGGGAGGGGTGTGATGGGAGGGGCATGATGGGGTAAATCTGAGAGGGGCAGGTCCTGCATTTCCCAACAACAGCAAAGTAGGATGGGGCTGGTGGATTCTGCCCAAATACCCCCGAGTGTCTGCAGCCCCGGGGTAACCTGCAGGGGTTAATTCTGCAGAATGAGATGACACAGAACACAGGGTAAGAGGGGCGTGGAGGAAGGGGTTAAAGAATACAAGAATGTGGGGGGTGGGGGCAGAATGTGGGTGTAAAAACAGCTGGTTTGTGACCCTGTTAGTGTCTGTAAACATCACGTGACACCGTGCACTGTCCCTTTAAGAGCGGTGACCTTCTCCAGCCTTATGTATCAACGAAGTAGCGAGACGGATTCGGGCTTCCTTTGCTCTTAAAGGGACAGCGCGCAGTTACCGGCGGGGGGGGGGGGGGGGGTGTACGGGATCTGATTTATCTAAATAAACTTGGCAAAAGCAGTGCAGGGAACTGAGGGGTTAATATAGAAGTGATTCAATACATTACTGGCAGTGCTGGGGTTAATTCGGCAAGGAGCACTGGAATAACGCAGTGCAGGGGTTAATGTTGAATGCTGAATATGTAAGGTGGGAGGACGGTATGTTAGTGGGAGCTGATGGGTTAATTCTGCAAGCTGATCTGGAAGCATAACGAACAATTCAGAGAGTTAAGGGTTAAAAGGGTTGTATGGAAAAAAACGGTTATTGTAGTGTAGGGGTTAAAGTTGCTGCTTCCGATGGGGGTGCTGCCACTCTGCTATGGGGGTTTATGGGTTAATAATGTGCCGTACAGGGAGAGCAGGGGTTAATGCTGCTGGATGGAATGAGAAGGTGAAATGGAAGGCAGAGAGCCGCTGGTAGTGCAGGGGTTAATGCTGCAAGGTGAGCTGGGAGGATACGGTGTCAGGGAGGCTGCAGCTTTGCAGTGGCATCCTTGCCCACCAATCGGAAAGGAGTGCCCTCCGCCAATCAGAGGCCTCCCTGTGGTTGGGGGGCGTGGCTTTGGAGGGGGCGAGTACAGCTCCACAATCAGCTGGCAGGAGGAGTATCGGAGTGAGTGAGGAGTACGGGAGTGAGTGAGCAGAGGGGAGCCGGGCACAGACACCCCATCCGGCCCTGGAGCAGATACCCCACCCCAGCAGCTGCCCCTGGGCCACCCCGCCTGTCAAACCCCCGGATCTGCGCACTCACATTCCCACAGTGCACTCACCGGAGTGCTTCCACCCCAGGCACCTCCCTGCCCCCACTCACACTCTGCCACCTGCCCCCTCCTGGAAAGTTTGGGGTAAGTGTGAGTCAGTGTTGCTTTGCTTTGAGGGAGGAGGCTTTTGCGGGGTTGGGGGTGACTCGCAGGGGAAGCGGGTGAGTCAGAGCTGCGAAGCAGGAATCCTCGAATTATTGGCCCTTGACCAAGAGGCTTGCAATCTGATGCTGACTCAGAAGCGTGGGGTTAACCCATTTGCTGCTGTGCTGTAAAATAGGAAGGGGAAATTACAAAATCTGAAGCAAATTGCTTTCTTTGTTCACCATCAAGGTGAGGGTGGTGGATAAGTGGAGCAGCCTCCCAGCAGAGGTGGTAGAGGGTAATACAGTGAGGGTATTAAACATGCATGGGATAGACATCCGGCTCCTGAATCTAAGACGAGACCAACGACTGATTAAGGTTGGAGTCGTTACAGCAGGCAGTAAAATGTCAGATTCTCTGCTTGGGCCTACAGGCTTTGTGCAGTCAGAGCCTCCATATTTAACCTGGTGGGGGGGGGGCAGATCTCGGCTGCCCCGTGGGGGGCTTTGTGAGATTCCTGGTTAGATCTCTAGACCCTGTGAAGTATCGTAGTGTGTAGTCTGTGCCCGGCGCGGTGGAGCAGCACCCGAAGCTGGTGGTTATGGGGCAAATCTTCCTGACTAATGTAGAAGGGGGGGGGTATTGACTCTGTATTGTGTACCTTTTGCTAATTTCATTCATACAGAGTCGGGGCCCTCGCTTCCATTATAATTGCTGTTAGAGTGTAAGCTCCTGCGCGGGGCCCCCGGGAGCCCGGGACACTGTGGCCGCTCGTGGTCCGGCTCCTCTGCTCTCGGTGCGGGTCTGTAACCCCCGCCCCGGTATTTTGTACAGCGCTGCGGAATATGTTGGCGCTTTATAAACGATGATAATTTATAGGAATCTTAATAAAGATTTGGATTCGTTGCCGGAATCTTCGGGGAAGCTGTTTGTAACCCTTTGTTTTCTGTAACCGCGTTGGCGACCGCCTCAGCCAATCCGCTGATCCCCCTGTGCGCTGGTGAGCGACTCCCGCGGGGGTGAGGGGGATCCACTGCTGCTCTCGGCCAAAGGCTCGTCGGTCGGCGACTGGATCGCAGTCTGAAGCCGCGGAGCGCTGGTGGCCCCTGAGAAAGCAGCTCGTAACGTCTAACGAGCCAACGGCTTCCGGAGAATAATCTTTAGCCTTCCCAGATGGAACGAACAGGCGGCGGCGGGGTGTCGGATCATCCGCACGCCATCGGTGGGGCAGAAGTAGTTGAGACTTGGCTGTTTGTAGAAGTCCCAGGAAAGATCGACGAGCGCAGCCCCGGTAGGTCCTCCCCGCGGCTGTCGATGGCCCAGAGCATGGAATCCCCCGGCAGTCGCCCGTTTCCCCCCGGCAGTCGGCTCCAGCGCCGGGTCAGGCTGCAGTTCCAGACGTTACAAGCTGTTTCCTCGAGGCGTCCGGCGCGGATCCTGTCCCCGGCAGACGCCGTTCTGCTTCCATACTAAATATGGGGCCAAAGCGAGAGGCCTTTGCTGCAGGAACCGTGAGCGCACGCTCATAGCTGATTGGCTGAGGCGAGTACTGACCCCATCGTCTGCAGCCCGCTAGCTGCAGGGGTCTCGGATCCTCTCACCGGATTCTCCTGGTGCTCCGGGATGAAGACCACCATACACAGGGCTGCCTCCAGGGACTCGGCTCCGCCTCCGCAGTACTTGATAATAAAACACATAGAACCTCGGGGGTCTCTTCTTCGGATGATCATTTTTCAGTTGGAATCTCGATGAAAGGCTCTGTCTTCTCTGCGGCGAATCCATTCAGTGAAAGTGGGTGACGGCTGTGCTGGGCATTCATACCTTTCCTTATGCGAAGGAGCAGGGGAGGGCTGGCAGCCTAAGGCCTGGGGGGCAAGTCTAGTCAAGTGGCCCATTGCACCACCAAAGCGACTGCAAGCGACATTAAAAGTGGCCGTTGTGCGGCAGTCAGGCCACCGGCGCCTAATGAAATGAAAGCGACCGGCGCGCATGCACCGCGTCGCCCAATGGCTGTGCCTCAGCTTTTCGTCCCATGTCTTAAAAGGGGCGGGATGAAGAGCTGAGGCATGGCCATTGGGCCTGACTGCCACACGACGCAGGGGCGTACCTGTGGCAGATCCTGTATGTGGCACCCCCCACACACACACTTTAAAACGGCATAGTTTCTATGGTTAGGCAGACATTGTCGGTGGTTCAGCATAACTCTTATCATTATATACTTAGGAATTACACTGTACCACCGTCAATGTGTGCCTATACACCGAGCCAGACACTGACAACCCCTATCACTATACACCGAGCCAGACACTGACAACCCCTATCACTATATACTAAGCCAAATACTGATGTGGTGTAGGCCTAACACTTCAGTGACTGGCATAGTATATAGTAGGGATGACTGAAATGAAAATTCAGCATTCACTTGGCCAAAACCAAACAAAAAAAAAACTTTAAAATACTTTATTAAAAGTAACACAATAAAATTAGACAAAAAATCAATAACACTATTAATATATATATAATTGCAAACAGCAATCACACTCCTATCAGCTAAATCAGCCAGCACATGCTAGAACCTGGGCATGATAGGAGTGTGATTGCTGTTTGCATTTATATATATATAGAAATAGTGTTGTTGGATTTTTCTGTCCAATTTTGGTGTGTAATTTACTTTTAATAAAAGTGTTAACACACCAAAGTTGGACAAGATAAAATAACTGATAACAGCAATCACACTCCTATCATACCTAGGCAGCCAGTACATGCTGGAATCTGGGCATGATAAGAATGTGATTACAGCCTCCTTATGCTACACTTACACATCCATGTTATCTGAAACCTTCATTCACAAACATTCAGCATAACACCCATCACTCTCACAGACTTACATTCAGCATAACACCCATCACTTGTACACACTTACATTCAGCATAACACCCATCACTCTTACACACTTACATTCAGCATAACACCCATCACTCTTACACACTTACATTCACCATAACACCCATCACTCTCACACTTACGAATACACTCTCTCCTACCTTTTCTTCTGTCACTCTCACCTTTCCTCTTCCTCCTCTTCTTCTTCTTCTTCTTCCTGTCCTTCCTGTGCACTGAGCGCGGAAGACGGTGGGCGTGGCTTCAGTGTTGTGCGCCGGGATTTGACATCAAGTCCCGGCGCACAGCCACAGTTGCCGCGCGCACCGTTTCTGGAGGAGTGCCGGCATGGCAGCCCTCAGATGAGCGGCAGCCGGGGCGGACCGCCCCCCTCCCTCGCCAGGTACGCATAACGGCCGCATTCAATGCTGCTCGCGGCCGCTTAGTTTTTAACTTTGCGGCCGCAGCCGCATTGAATGCCTGTCTGCCGGTCGTCCGTCCGGCCCACCGGCCCGGATTTAGGGCGGCCCTGGGGGGCTAATTGCCCCCCGGCCCCAGCCCGCCCCTGCCAGGACACTCTTTGCGGGCCGGTCCGAGCTATTCAGCGGGCCGTGCTTTGCCCAGGTCTGGTCTACAGCATCAAAGGTCTTGGAAAAATCAAGGACTCATAGCTTTGGTTAGGTTTCCTTGTTCCATCCGAGCTTCGATGCGATTGCATACTTTTCTACAAGCGCCCTATTACTGGATGCCTGATAGGTCTGGGGTTAGTTTGTTGGCACTCGCGTTACCGTGTGTGAACACATTTCCCCAAGATTTTGGCCAATATGGGGAGTAATGATATTGGATGGTAGTTGGATACCAAAGTATTGTCACCGCTTTGATGGGTAGGTCCTCCAGAAGTTGGGGGACGCATCCAGCCGCCAAGGAGTCATCGATCAGGGTTGTGACAGGTTCAGCAAGTGCCAGCACACTGAGCTTCAGCAACACTGCAGGGATTTGATAAGGTCCAGGCTGGTGTTTCATCCTCAACAGCCTGAAATTGAATTCCTCTGCGTTATGGGGTTTTGCCTTAATTTTAGCCACAAATTTGCTACAATGTAGAAGCCTTCAAAAATTCTGATTTCAACAAACTATTTCCTTTTCTGGTCCCAGAGACTTTATTGAACAGAATTATGTTGAATTGAAGAAAGCTAATCCAGAGTTTCCCATCTTGATAAGAGAATGCTCTGGAATTCAACCCAAGCTGTGGGCCAGATACGGTAAGATTTCATGTGGATGCACCGTGAAGATCGGAAAGCTTGTGCCATAGGCGTAGCGCCCGTTTTTTTTTTTTCTCCCGGTAAACTTAAGTGGTGTGACAATTCTTTGAGCACAAGCTGGCTTTCAGTTTCATCTAACAGTCAGCAAATTAGACCCTGGTCTACTTGTACCAATCTTAGAATATAGTGAAATTGTGTACATGGGACTAATTGATATATATATATATAATATACAAATTAGTTTTTTATACGGATTTTGCTCTACTTAACCAAGTATTTGCATTTGTCTTTATTCCCCACAGTTCGTAGGAGTCGAGTGGCATTTGGAAGAGAAGCAAATGTTCCACTCAACAACCTCACCGCAGATCAAGTTGCAAAGGCTCTGGAAACTGTAGCTTCAAGTAAACCATAAATATTGTATAACCACACAATGTAACTTAATTTTATTAGAAAAATAAACATTTATCTTTAAAAACAATAAAAAAGTAAGGTCTTTAGTTTAGTCAGCCGCACCATGCCGATTCATTCCGAAGCTGGATATTCAGTGTCTTTTTACCTACAATATAAATCAGAAGTTGCGTAGAGAGTAAGTGTGAAAGTTGTACAATTGGAACCCCCACCAAAAGCAAATACATAATGTTGGATAATTCAGTGAACATGGAGGTCTAGGTAGTGGCCTTAATATTACTTTTATAAAGTGACAACACATAAAGCAACACTACTACAAGAGGGGGCAGTTAAAATTGACAATACATAATTTGACAACATTAAGAGGTCTTGCAAACCCCAGGTCACCATGGCAACAAGAAATTGCTTCCAGGAGCCTCAGGTTTACAGGACCGAGGAGGCGAGGGTCAGAGCCGCCATCGGGGAATCCGGGCCCCCCAGCTTGGCTGCAGAGACGGAATGAAATGGGTGACTAAAGGCAAATGTTTCAACCTCTGCATTAATATATTACTGATCCAGAAGAAACAGAAGACCTGCACTTGCAATCTGAGATCCACATCAATAACATTAATATACATATCACACTCCTATCATGCCCAAGCATACCCAGATTACAGCATGTACTGGCTGACATAATAGTAGTGTGATTGCTGTTAATGAATTTACATTTCAATATAGTTTAATTTTTTTGGTGTGTTATCTACACTTTTATTAAAAGTAACACACCAAAATTGGACAAACCGCAATCATGCCCAGGCAGCCTTCCTATGCCATGCTATCCCCTCCCCACACACTTACACATCTATGCTATGACACACACTTATTCACTCACAGATACTAATTAATTACCTTAATCATACGTACTTGCTCATACAACCTCCCCCTTACCTGAACTACAGATCTCTCGTGCAGACTTCTGCAGGTACCCTGCTGCTTCAGTCTGTGCAAACAACTTCTCTTGCCACGCCCCCAGGGGAAGAAGGAAAGGAGCAGAGCCATGTGATGTGCATTCACATGACTCCGCTGGGTCCCTGCTTTTCCTGGCCGGTCCAAGAGAAGCTGCTCTCACAGTGTGCAAGCTACGCCCAGGTAAGCAGCCTGGCCCCTGTGGACTATTATTTTCGGCCATTTTTTTTTATTATTATTTTGGCACTTTGTCGATAATGCCCTTTTCGGCCACCGACATATCGAAGCATCCATACGAGGGACTGATCTTAATCATTATTAATATCAATATTGTAACTCTTTGGAGAAGGAAACAAAGCTAAAACGCCATACAAAATGTCTGAAGAGCGCAATAAAGAAAACAAGTGAAAGTTAAATGCAATACGAGCCAGACTCCAGCACATGCCACTGGTAAACTAAACTAGTAAAGGCTTGACATTGTATTGCATATAGGAACAAAGGGAGCATTTTTGGGGGGAAACCAATACTAAAATGTTTTATTAAAACTTGATAGAGAAAACAAAACAGATAACAGTCTTTAAATGGGAAACCACTAACCTAAGTCTGACACCGGTTCCAGATGGTCTGTACTTGCTGCTGAAGTTCAGGATGGTCTTTATAGGGCTCAAGAATGTGCACACCAAAGAGACTGATGAATTCTTCTACAATCTGAAATAAAAAATATATCACTAAAAAGTTTTATTTCAAACCATGGTCTTTAAAGAAAAAGTCCTAGGTTCCATTGAATTGAACACATAGAAGTCCATAACTGTGGACCACCAAATGCCACATTTCAGAGCCACAGTACTGAAAAACCCATTGATTATATTATAAAAACTAACTAAAAAGGAAGCTGACAGCATATGAGATCTTTGGCTTTTCCTTACAAACCACCATATGCTTTATATCTTTAGTTCTGTTATTATTTATCATAATATTACCGGACTATTGCTACTATTCACTTAAAAGGCATACTTACATCAGGACAGTTTCTAAAGAGGATGACCATGATTTCCAGGCTTCTGTGGGTCACTCGCACATCGGTTCCTCCAAGTGCTCTAACCACACAAGGAAGGATATTTTTTTGCCTGAGTTGTTGACTGTAAGCAGGCCCCAAGTCTGCTATATTGCACAAAATCGTTAGAACCTAGAGACATTGAAAAATAAATTTACTTCTGAAAAATCTCACTCATTCACCAAGTCCTGCAAGAAGTTAAATACGCTGCAAAACTTCTATACTATAGCAATTTAATTTCCCATATTAATATTAACTCGCACTGCTTAATGGAGAAAAATATATAAACATATTTATGATAATTATGTATAAAAATGATTCCGGTAGTTCAAGAGTGTCAGCTCTACAGGTCGGAAACATCCCGTTTAAGATAAAGGAAAGACAAAGGACTGTATGATCAATATGGGGGAAGCACCATTTCAACCAATGAAACATCCTTGTGTATAACTCCCCATTTAATGCATTCCCCAGAATTTCTAAATCTTACTATGTAATTTCCTTCCCCGGGTCTGGACAACTCAACCTCCGCTTAAACCTGAAAAGTGCTTCACATACCAGCAGAGTGACCTCTGTAGAATGGAATAGAAGTTCTAGCAACGCAGGCAGCAGGTTATAATGCAGCACCGCAGAAGAAACAACAGGATCCTCCGCTGCAAAAAAAAAAAAAAAAAAAAATCCTATATTACAAACCGAAGCCTTCCAATACACATTGGAGGAGTACTGTGGTTTTAATTAATCGTACAAATCGGGAACCGATCCAATATAACTTGGTGGGTTGGTGCACAAGCATGTGCAAATATTTAAAATGCAACCCTCAAGTGTAATAGTAATTTTTGGACAGAGGGTGGCGCTCTTACATCAATGTACAGGCATCCTTAATGCGACCAACAGACGGAGAAGCAAAACAGTCAGGGTAAAGTAAGGATAAAGTACACCAAGATGGACAGGCGCATATTCAGGTGATAACACTGCATAAATCCAGTGTCTAAACTGTGTTTAAAACCCTTCTTTCCCTGCAAAAAACCACAGGCATTTTGAAGAGCATGGACATGGGACCTGCGAGCAACCCCTTTACTATGAGCTGACAAGAGCGTACTAATGATTTTCACGTGTTCCAGGCTTAAGGAGGAATCTGGACACCTTGCTTTTTCGAAAGTCATATTGTATAATTGGCTAAATCTCCCAGCGGCTGTACGTAACCGCATTGAAATTTCTGGATCTGAATCTGCAGGAAAGGTGAAGCAAAAGTCTTCTCTCCAGAGACAGACGATTATTAGAGAGGAATCGGGTTGAAATTTTGTCTATTATGGGGTAAAATTACTAAAGAGAGTTTGCTTTAAACTTGAGTATTTGTTATGAATGTGCACGTTTTACCTGTTAGATTGTTCAGAGCCCAAAGACATTCAGGTAGCAGGAAGGGGTGCTCTGCTCGGTACCGCCTCATAAACACAAACAATGCCGCCAGCAAGCGGCCATCGTGAATCTGAAGTCTGTTGCCCACTGAGTCAACTTCTGCCAGCAGGTTTCCCGCACAACGGACCAAAGGGCAAATAAGCTACAAAGAATAGAAAAAATAGGTTTTCTATGGAACAAAAAGCCATTGTTTAGACCCTTACACAGCTCAAAAAGTAATGATTAATGCTATAGAAAAGGTTCTGTTTCCTAGGAAAGCAAATCTCTAATTTCAGCAACAATGATTATTGTGAAATGCAGCAATTTTAACCCCTCAATGACCAGGCTGTTTTTTTTAATTTTTTGTACCCTTTGGGATCAAGGCTGTTTTAACACTTTTCCGGTGCTCGTGTTTAGCTGTAATTTTCTCCTCACCCGTTTAGTATACCCACACAAGTTATGCAGTATCTCACAAAAGTGAGTACACTCTCACATTTTTGTAAATATTTTATTATATCTTTTCATGTGACAACACTGAAGAAATGACTCTCTGCTACAATGTAGTGAGTGTACAGCCTGTATAACAGTGTGAATTTGCTGTCCCCTCAAAATAACTCAACACACAGCCATTAATGTCTAAACCTTGGCAACAAAAGTGGAAATGTCCAAATTGGGCCCAATTAGCCATTTTCCCTCCCCGGTGTCATGTGACTCTTTAGTGTTACAAGGTCTCAGGTGTGAATGTGGAGCAGGTGTGTTAAATTTGGTGTTTTCGCTCTCACACTCTCTCATACTGGTCACTGGAACTTCAACATGGCACCTCATGCCAAAGAACTCTCTGAGGATCTGAATAAAAGAATTGTTGCTCTACATAAAGATGGCCGAGGCTATAAGAAGATTGCCAAGACCCTGAAACTAAGCTGCAGTACGGTGGGCAAGACCATACAGTGGTTTCACAGGACAGGTTCCACTCAGAACAGGCCTCGCCATGGTCAACCAAAGACGTTGAGTGCACATTCTCAGCATCATATCCAGAGGTTTGGGAAATAGACGTATGAGTGCTGCCAGCATTGCTGCAGAGGTTGAAGGGGTGGGGGGTCAGCCTGTCAGTGCTCAGACCAGTTCACAAGAAAGCCCGCAAACAGTTTGCTGGAGACAAGCAGACTAAGGACATGAATTACTGGAACCATGTCCTGTGGTCCAACGAGACCAAGATAAACTTATTTGGTTCAGATGAATGCCTACATGTACAGGCATTGTCACTTCTGCATTGCATCATGAGCAATTGGTCGTGAAGGGGTTAATCAAGCATGGGATAGGGATATCAATCGAAGACCAGGAAGAAAATTGGTACGCTAGATGGTTCTTAACCTGCTGCCGAATTCTATGCTTCTATGGGTGAAATAGAATATACACACAAAATAAAAACGTCACTGTGATCCCTCCCGGTTTACTCACCAGTTCCATATCCAAAGCTGTACTTTTAGAAACAATCGCTGAGAGATCAGACAGAAGGAGTGAAAGTTTGGGTACGATGCCTTGTGAAATTAAGAGTGTATTGTTCACCTGGCTGCAACACAAAGACATCGATCATGTAAGAGCTGTTAAAACGGCATCATACAGATGGGAAGGCTTCATTAGAAACTTTTGTCTCTATAGAGATAAAAATGACGAATACGCCCGCTAAGGGGGCTGCAGACTTGTGTCTTTGTGATATGTTCATGTTTGGAAAGGAGGATGAGCATACAACCCATAAGGAGAGCTTACCTTCTGCTCCAGGAGTTAAGATATATATAGATATATCTATCTATATATACACATAGTGTCTAAAGTGTATATAACACAGAAAATATAATAGATCATTACTCTACTGTGGGCTTCGCTGGCATACCCATACAACACCAATGGTATATTTATCAGAATTCTGACCCGTCACAATCCAGATCCTACGGTACTACGTTTTACGCCAACAACGAATACGTAATTTATTAATCTCTTAAGATTAATTTCTTATATATATATATTAGTCCTTTTTTCTGTTGCATAGGGGAGATGTCATACGGCTGCTCCAAAAGATGTTTTTAATTGCTGGGCCCTAAGACATTTGTCATAACAGCGCCAAATTTGTAGATGATCTCTAAAAGCTATTGATGTGTGTTAGAAGAACGTAGGATCTTATCACTTCCTACTTAAGATGACAGGAAAGAAGTACAAGAAGATGCCGGACCTGGTTAATATAAATCAAAATAACTATTTTTTTTTTCTCTCTTTTATTTTTTTTTTTTTTTTTTTTTTTTTTTTACAAAAAATACAACTGTACCTGCAAACAATGTAGTGAAGACACCATGCAAACTCAACTGCTGCACCAATGCGCTCTTCAGAATCCAGACGCAGAAGTCTGAATATCTCTTGAACCAGACCAGATTCGAGAACAAGTCTGTTTAAAGAAGAATAAAATGTTCACTAATGCCCATTATTGCAGAACGCTACGATACGGAAAATTAGTTTAAATTACAGCAGGTTACACACAACACATTTTCATTAGCTCACTATCTATAATAATATACAGACACACACATATGCATACCTACTGAGCCTATTCTTGGGTCGGGTTGGCACTGCTCGCTAAGCTCAGCGCTTATTGCAGGGCTTAAAACAACCAGACCTCCAGACAGCAGGCTACTTACGGAATTATTTTTTCAGACGCTTCTTTTGATTGCAGCAGCTGAGACAGAGCATAGCCAAGGGCTTCCAATACAGCCGTGTGAGGGGACTAGAGAAGGAAAGAATATTCGGAACATGTTACGCTTTAACTGAACGCATGATGCAAGCCCCAGCATAAAGAGCACTGTATATCCTACCTGAGCGCATAGTGCTAGGGCAGGGATCAGTCCTTGTAAGAGCAGCTGGTTTCTTGTTGCGTCACCTTCTACTATAATATTACCCAACGTATACAAGCATAGCTCCTATAACGAGAAAACATTTGTATCTTGCGTGTTTAAAAGGCAATGGCGTTATTCTACTGCAATTAAGTCATTTCTTGGTCTTAGTTTCAATAGACTAACAGTGATCCATGACTATGCCCTTGGCTTTAATGCTTGAGAGCAGCAGTGAATGAATCGATCTCCATTAATTTTGCTTTGCTCAGCAGAATTGCCCAATAATAAACAGCGGACCCTTGCAATGAATTCTTTGATCTCATTGGTTAGAATTTTCTCCAAATATGAAGAAAAGAAACACGGGTTAACGGTTACCAATATCTGAAGTGTGTGTAACATCTTAATAAAGAAAAATGTTTTATACAGGGACAGTTACAAAGCTTTCCCGGTTTCAGACGCTCACATGCAGATTGCATCGTCCTTGCAATTCTATCTCGCAAAGGACATTTCTTCTTATGGAGCCTCAAGAAAAAAAATACTACTGCTATCAAACCTGTTATATCTTTGCGGAGAATTTTGAATACAGTATACAAACTGACATGCTCATGTTACACGCCAACTCAACAGTAAAAAAGGGAAATAATCCAAACATTATACCGTAAAATCTGGATTGTTTCCAGATAGATAGGTTAGGAGGTATGAGGTTGCTGGCAGGCATGCTTTTGAGACCGATGGATCATCGGATTGGGAGAGTTCATGCAAACACCTAGCAGCTTCCATCTGAACTTCAGCAAAGGAGCAGGTGAACAGTCCTATCAGAACCTGCATGCTGCCCTCTACCCTGAAAACAAGACGACAGGTTATAAAAGTGAACAATAGTGGATTTAAGTCCTTACAGCAGAAAAAAACAGGATGGGGCAAATGGTTCTTATCTGCAGTAAAGTTCTAGGTTTCTAGGTATAGGCAAACTACTAAGGATTTCTCTTAATATGTGGATAAGCAATGTCTTGCATCAATGAAAACCTGACCACAATGGTGTAGTTAGCAGCTGACATATGGCTTTTCCTACCCCTACCTTACAGAAGTAGCAATTTACGGCATATTTCAGTTACAGTATTTTGGAGACGACATGATACAGTCACGCCCAATAATTTTATGGATTTGCTCATCCTCCGGCTTTGAAGAACATGTCTGTTAGGGAGGTTAACTACAGAGGAGGGAAGAGATCGACCGTGGATGTTCTTTCTATGACACTTATAAGCCAAATCATCAGTGACTGACAGTCAGGCAACCAGAGTTGCAGTAGAAGTTCTGGACATTCACTTCAAACTAGTCATTTAGCTCAAAGCTGCAGTCATATAAATACCGTTTCGTAAAGGAATCAAGAGAAAAGTATAGTAAAAATGATACCATTTATTGGCTAACTGAGAGTTTGATTGCGAGGTTTCGAGACCAAGTTGTTAGGTCCCTTCCTCAGGCATTAATGAAGCTAACAAAGACTTGACTAAATACAAAAGCACAATTCACACATTAACAAAGACATTAGATAAAGGAATCAAGACACAACAACATTAAGTTGAGGTGTAAATTTGTTTTTACAGGAACGAGATCAGTTCATTTTTCTTTAAGGGATCTTTCTATTAATGGATATCTCACATGTACACATAAACACAGGAGACTACCATCAGGAGTGGTAGGAGAAGGATGTCCTCCTAGGCTTCGCAGCATTTCGTTTTTAGTAAATGTCATATCAAATGCTTATGGTAACTGGCCAAATTTTAAAACAACTTTGTGCATTCCTACCACCCCAGTACCATCTGACGGAGACTTAGCCAAATAATGTTTGGCAGGAGAATCGGACTTTAAACGCCAGTCCCATGCTCGATGTGATTGCTCAGTTATTTTAATCACATGTATGAAAAGAGTGAAAGAATGAAGGAGAAGAATGAAGCTCAACTAACATCTTAAATTCTTAGTCATTTGATAGTAATGTTCTGTTATACACCTCCCACAGGGTCAAGTCAGAGAATCTCAACATCTAGCACTTATAGATAATACAGAAATGATCAAATTCACCTGATGAACATAAGCCGCACATCATTCCTCTGAAGGTATCGTCGAAGAGTGATAAGAGACTCTAGCCTCTCTGCTGGTCCATGTCTAAGATCTTTGATGATATGGTCAATCTAATAGAACAAAATGGAACTGTGTAACTATTTTTTACAGCTTTTTTAAATATATGCTCACATATCAATCTTGTAGCAAGTTTACAGCAATGGAATCCCCATCTCATAGCATGTGTTAGGAATGATACCATTTTGTATTGTGGAAGTTGAAGATTTTTATGATTTGCAGCTACCATTACAGCAACCATTTTATCTTGCTTGTCTTGTCTTGTATGAATGGGTTAAATGTGTATGTGCGGTATGTTTCTTTTAGCTCTAAGTGCCTTGTTGAGAAAGAATCGAAAGTTCTCCACACCGAAGGAGAAGTTGTCCCTTTCCTGACCTTTCTAAAATAGTGGCTGTTAGTAAATTAGCGGAATTCACAAATCAGCTTAAACAGGACTATGATTATATTTAGTAGTCTACATCACCAAATGTTTTTATGCTCACTGACTTGCGTTTTTTGTCTATATATTGTTAAAGAATTAAGGAGGGGGTAGAGAAGTCTGCGAACGGGACTCTCCCCTATGTGCACTTGAATAAAGAAGTTTTAAAGGGATTAGAAGATTTCAGCTACAACGGAATTACCTACTCTACAGAAGAGGTGACCTTATCACAGCAAACAAAAACATGAAGGTCTGGATGAAGTCCTTCAGAAGTCGTCATACCCCATTGACAGAGCAGAAAAGGCACCACTTACTACAATCAGTATTGTTTAAATTTCAATAGGGACGGACATTGTCCGGGGGGGGGATTATACCTTCTGGCCCAGGGGCAAGTAAAGCCAAGTGACTCGGCCACTTTCCCTACTGCACGCACCTACACACGCACTGGCAGCCTCACTTTTACTATAGGGTCACCGTAACCTCGCTGTGCTCCTGACTTCCCATTGGGTACAAAGGGCCAGTCTGAACGGGTCGGCCCAGCCTTGTTGTTCACAGTAAAGGCTTAAGCTTTTGATTCCGTTTTGCAATATAAATTGAGATTTGTGCTCCCCTGTCTGCCTCTTCTGAAAGCGGGAAGTATACCAAAGAATGCACATGAACTCCTATTCTTCTTAAAGACAAGTGAGCTCCCAACGGAGACAACATGGATTCTGAACACTATTGTTTTGCTGGCATACATACTATCGGCTGCTCCTTTAAAACTTTATGCATCAAAATTCTATTTTTTTCTCTCCAGACAGCAGCTCATAAATAACTTCTTCCCTGGCTGCTAATCTATTTGTATCTTTTTTTCCTTTATCTACACATATCTTCATAGACTATGCCAAACCTGTTGAGATACGCACCCCAATGGATTCTAGATGAACCCTAATCAGTCTGAAACACTTAAGCTCTATTGTATTACATGCCTGTTGAACAATGATAGGCTCTTTACTCTACGACACATAGCAATGGCCACCAAAGCATACCCAAGAATAACATCAACTCACTTAACACATTTTGTAATAGCGACAGTGAAGCCCAACACACCTGATCTTCAGACAGACACTGAAGATCCTGAAAGTGCTCATGGTCGTCAGGTTCATCACGTAATAGCCGTTTACTGATCAGCTGCTGCTCTCTCCTTGCCTTCCTTAGAGCTGCAAAAAAATTCTAGTCATCAACTACCCAACTTCTACCATGTTTTACAAGCTAAACAGCAATCAGGTCCTTCCAAACCTGTTTCATATTCCCTTCTGCGTTTTCTTAATTCATCCAATCCTTGTAGGGATTTGCATCCAACTTTTCGTCTACGCCACATTCTCAACTAATGTCTCGCAAACTGAAATTTTCTGAAAGAATAAATCAACAAAATATAAGTCAACATGGGCGAAACACCATTTTTACTTATTACTACTGAAAAAAATCCTACAAAAGAGTGAACCATGCATTGGGTTACTACCCTTGTCATAATTTAGTGTAGTTAAAGGAAGATTATTCTAATGATTTACACTATTCCTAATATTTTTCATGACCCCGTCAAGCTGACCAAGTGCTGGTAAAAGATCAGGCTTTGCTTTTTTTTTTTCCAAGCACAAAATGTTTATTTAGTATTTTAATTAAATATACAATATTGCGGATGTAGTGCTGCTGACGTCATCAGCGTTTTGGGGCTATACAACAGGCAAGAGCGATTAGAAGCATCAGGGCAAGCTGGGGGGGGGGCCCCCATGCCATCAATGCTCAGGAAGTGTATGCGCATGATCCAAAATCAAAGATATGAAGAGAACAGAAATCTCTTACAATGGGGAGGACGTCGCCCAGCAGAAAACTCCACGCTATCGCCTAGGAAATGGAATAGCGGGAGAAAACAGATACAGTGACAATGTTTGAACTATACATTTCACAGCTTTGGCAGCGCAGGACAATCACCATCCTGGGTCGTTGCAGATAAAAGCAGCCGTCTACATGCCGGGTCGGCAAACCCGCAGGCTGCTGATCAGGCTTTGCTTTTGAAGACACTGATGATCCTGCAACCTGTGTAATTCAAAAATATCCCCTAATGGTGAAAAACTCGGTAGCAGGACATACACACCACTGTTTCTTAATATGTCATAACACGGTTATTACACATACGTAATATTTAGTCATGTACTATGTATGTTACATCTTAATGGCGATCAGGTGCTTTGTTCTGTATTACACTGTGCAGCCTTGGTATAAACCAACCCCTTCTAGATAAGATCCCACCTTAAATTAATTTTAATATTCATATACACACAGACCATAAAGATGGAAACTAGTCACTAATAAGATAACCAGGGCCCTCCAAATATCTTATAAAGAGGGTAAAACCAGCTACAAAGCTGTATTTCATATGATTGAATTTACAAAGACAGAAATCAGGAATCAGATATCGCTTATTCATTCATGCTGATTCGCTACATAATACTTTATAAAGTTTTATAACGGCCTTTAACTCATAAGCATCGAATATGTTTCACAGAAACCACTGGCAGACAGGTAACAACACATGTACCTCCTCTTTCTCGTCCGGCGCCGTCGCACCTTATTTTTGGTGTCGCTTTTATGTGACGTCACTGAAGCTAGTAAGTGTTCCCGTACTACCATTAAATCAGCAACCAAATGCCTGTATAAAGAACGAACGGGATAATGATGTTAATGAGCTATAGTATGTTTATGATGTTCTAAGTGAACTCGCAAAATGCAAATATAGAATGAAAACTTTACCCGCGGTTTTGTTTTCTCCCAATTGAAACTGAAAGGGCTTCCATTTTTGTTACTGGCATATATATATACTAGATTAATATAAATATATACTTACTATATATATATATAATTATATATATATTATATTATATATAGTACTATTTAACAAAAAACACAGTTTGTAGCATATTAAAGACAAAGAAAAACACAATTTACATGTAGCTTCAGCATTAAGTGTCTTTCAGCAATTAGGTGGCGTGTTGTTATTTTTATGCTGCTCGTTAAAACATTTGGAGACAGAATACTATAATTTTTTGACACCCAAATTCCCTATGTGTGTGTCTCTCAGAGGAAGTCACTGTTTGGGCCCCAAATCCCTATGTCCTTCTTCCCTCTTTTCACAATGCTGGGTACCACAGTGTTCTACAGCCCTAATAGTCACAATAACATAAAGAAACAGCAGGAGATGTGTTAAACGTTAATCAAATTAAGTTGTGCAGACAAAAACACTGGGAACTTTTGGGCTCCAGCTACCTGGAGTCTATGCTTGCGGGATGCAGCCAGGACTGCCTGCTGACAGGGAAAATTAATGGAACATGTCCGGCGTAATGGGCAGCTTGGGTCCAGGACAATGAGAGCTCTTGGGTGGCGCTTTACATTGAAGGTTATTGAGTGGGTGGGGTCAATTTGCTTTTAGACGGACCTAAAGTCAGGTGGTGTGGAGAGACCAAATGAGTCTCAGCCGGGTAACCTGTCAAACTGGCACTGAGAAGCTGTTAGAAGACCAGGTCGGCAATGTGAAGCTGTTAGGGGACCAGGTTGGCACTAGGAAGCTGTTAGGGGACAAGACTGGCAATGGGAAGCTGTTTTGCAACAAGGTTGGCACTTGGAAGCTGTTTTTCTTCCACTCCAATGCCACTCCAATGCCTAACTGGATTTACCCTGACTCCCGTGTGCAGCTAGTCCTGCTGTCAGACCACAACCACATCACCAGGAGAGGAGGAGTTCCTGGAAGCCAAACCATGGGCATTTAAGAGATGCTTATATTTCTTCCTTAGAAGAAGATATTTAGGATAGCTACGTATGTCCTTTATTTGCATCTGTTTCCAAGCTGTCTCCAAAAGTGAGTTTGCATATTTATGTGTAGAACCCAAACCCAGGCTGAGAAAGAACACAGATCTAAATCAAGCAATTCATTGCTGCACGGATTGCCGGTCTGTGAGGCTGTGACTTGTATACACCAATCAGCCGTAACATTATGACCACCTGCATAACATTGTGTGGGACCCCCTTTTGCCACCAAAACAGCCCTGACCCGTCGAGGCATGGACTCCACTAGACCTTTGAAGGTGTACTGTAGTATCTGGTACCAAGAAGTTAGTAGCAGATCTTTTAAGTCCTGTAAGTTGCGAGGTAGGGCCTCCATGGATGCATCCTGGTGCCATGTGTTCTACATGTAAGCAATGCACCCGGCTTTCCACATGATCCCTAAACCTGACATTTTTGGCCCTATATACATACACTGGTGTAATGGGCCCCAACACAGCTCTTCTCACCTCCCCTTGGCCAGGTATAACCCTAGGCCAGCGGGCTGCTCTCCCTCAGTCACAGCACGTTGAATCTGAGCTCCAGGATATGACGCCATTTATCCGCGCCCCCTCACAAACCAGCATGTGGGGAGCATGAGAGAGCAGAAAGCTGTGTGTAAATAAGTATGTTATTATGTGTGTGTTAAGAATGTTAGTATGTCTGCGTGTGAGTATGTTACTGTATGTTAGTATGTGTGTAAGTAAGGATGTTACTGTGTGTGGAAGACTGTTTGTGTGAGTGAGGTGATAGGTGTGAGGGAGTGAATTGTTATATGTGAGGTGTGAGGGGAGATGTATTATGTGTGTATGTGATCTACATGTCTGTCCATCTGTTCATTTTTAAAACCACATTTTAATTTAATTTGCATTTCTTTATAAAGCATAATATTTAAATATTAGCATGTGTATTTTATGTATGTACTTCGTACTTTTTTTTTTTTTTTTAAAAAAAGCTTTTAGTTCATTTCGCTTTATCCCAGCCCCCCAAAAAAGCATTTACTTAGATGGGAAATGCTTTTCGCAGTCTTAAAATCCTTACTGAAAATATGTTGGCGAAAAAGGGAAATTCTCAAAAGGTAGCCTGTTCTCAGTGATTTTTTTTTCCACTCTTAGTGGAGGGCGGAGAGATGGAAAACAAACTGCTTGCCTAAGAGAAATGTTTCAGAGGGAAGAGGAATCAATTTCGTAACTACTCTTAAAGAAAATCTCCGACTAAAAAGTAAGTTTCTAACTCTTCTAAAAATATAACCAGGATGATGATTATTTTCTGTTATTTCTTTCTCATGCGTTATATTTATATTTTATAACCAAAATTTTATTATTGCCGCTGTGAATTACAAAGTTAATAGCGGTGCAAGCAAAAGATACCCCAGCTCTAAAAACATAAAGTCCATAAACATCAGTTTCCAAGGAATAAATTGCTTTGTAAGAAGGAACTGAGATGTTGTTGCAGCTTGGCATATATCTACACAGTACTGAACAACATAACACATCTTCCATATGATTATTATTAGCTTTTTTCATATACCACCAACGGCTTTCACTGTTCACAGCGCTGTACAAGAAGATTCAGTAGCACTCTCTCAGAATCTTAACCCGCAGTTTATGGGCAGAAAAGGCTGCTGCATTCCAAACAGAAGCCAAAGCTAATGCAGAATTACAAATAGACCTATTAATATTTTCCGCATTGCCCATGGAAATTAAGAAGCAAATAAATAAATTTAAAAAAAACAGTTGATGTAAATGTATAGATAAATATTTTTTTATTAAATGTATCTAGTTCTAAGAACAGAATTGTTCCCGCACTACTTTTGTTAGATTTTGATATTTGTCTAGAATATAAAACATATTTCATAAGAAGCAGAAGTTTTTAGTTCAAGTCTAAAATATTTAGTCTTATATTCCAGAAGACATAATAAATGCTTTTTTATTTCCTAAATTCATGTTTCCTAAACTAATAAAAAGCTGATCAGGAAACAATTGTTAAAAAAAGGATTCAAACTTCATTTTAGTAAATGATTGAATTTTTCATGTTTTTTGTATTTCTGTTTATGCCAACAATGGGAAACATTAACTAGGAGTAAAATATGACTAAAATGAATACAACTAATGTTTCCTTGCCAAGTAAAATGAAGTTGGAACTACAGGAACTGAGAAGTACCAATGTCCTGCAACCTTTGATGTGTATAGTTGCAGTTTATCTTGCGAAATGTATTAGCTGTAAATATGTAAAGAGTATAAAGAACATAAGGTGTACATGCAGATTACTATAGAATCCAGCATCTACCAATCTGCTCTGTTTGCGTTATGCAGAGTGTTACTGTGGAAGACAGTACCTTCTAATCAAACCAGTGGGATCTTCTGAGTTAATGTCCAGACTTCATGGACACAGCAGGGAGGCGTTCTCAGATTTTCGGCGCTGCAAACAGATTGTAGCAGCATATAAAATGACATAAATAAACCACAGTAAGTGGAACCACATGAACTCATCACTTACCATTGTTATAGATAGTTGTTGTTGTTGTTATGATTATTATCTTTTATTTATATGGTGCCAACATTTTACTACTTGTATGTATTCATAAAATTGCTTTGTGCTTAATTTTCAGTAATGAAGAACAGCTATTCCTTTATGTTTCTCCTGTTGATGACTCAGAAGGTTTGCTGGGCTAACGGTGACTGTTTGTATAACACACTTCTGAGACAATGCTCATGCTCACTTGTGGATTTAACCAACATTATGAGTATTGTGTCTTGCATTCAAGCATCTACTTTTGAGTTTCAAGGGGGAAGTTTCATAGATGCTAATGATTATGCATTATACAACATTGAGATGGAGCAAGTGCTTGCAATGATCCCTCTTCCATTGGCCAAAATTAGCTTCATAAATGTAGTGCTTTCTGAAGAATTTTTGGCAACATTCATAAGATGGGTTTACAGAATTCCAATCAACGTGCTTGCTTTTGAAAATGCAAAATTTGTTGGTAATCCAAACTGGCAGTTTATAAGTGAAACAATACCACAAATATCATCCCTACAATTCATCAATGTTTCTTCATACCCGTTGTTTGACCGAGCATCTAACTTCACTAGTCTTGGTAGATGGATTTTTAAACTGGAACAGCTGACTTTGAAGAACTCCAATTTGAAGAATATACCATGCAACTCAAGTCAACGCTTCAAGGATCTCTTCTCTTTAGACTTGTCAGAAAACTTTTTTCAGGATCAAGATATTTCCACTTCCTTTTGCCACGGTTCATTTCCCAAGCTCAAGACGTTAATTCTCCAGCATAACAATTTAATTAACTATGAAACCGTTTGTCAAGCACTCAACAAATACCCACAACTAGAGCATCTAGATATGAGTCAGAATAACTTGTCCAATACATCATCTTCCCTTTGCCAGTGGCAACCATCTTTATTGCTCCTAAATATGTCTGACACGTGTTTGGAAGAACTGAACAATGACCTATCACTGAGTTGTGAAGTTTTAGATTTAAGCAACAATAGGCTTTACTCTCTTAATATATCTTTACCCAAGCTCAAAGAACTCTACTTGTCCAACAATAAATTTGCCACAATTCCTAACACAGCTAATCTTCCAAGTCTGGAAATTTTAGCCATAGATGGGAATCCAATTAAAACATTACAGCTTGGCCAGCTACAATACTATAAACGTCTACATAGTATCAGGGCAGATAATATGACATATGAATGTTCATGCTCTCTTTTCAATGAAATAAAAGAAATAAAAAAATCTGGTTTGACACTTCAGCGCTGGCCCGATGGATACAGCTGTGACTCTCCTAGTTTATTTAGAGGCAAACTAGTGAATGAAGTCAGCCTTTCATTTTTTGAGTGCCATAAACCCTTGCTTATAGTTGTAATCTGCATAGTTATCTTGTTAGTGTCCATAGCGACATTCATTTGCTGGCTTAAGATTCATCAACGGAAAAAAACAAGATCTGAGCATCGGCAAGCGGGGAACCAAAGTAGTGTCCAGTTTCAATCATGAGCTAGCTTTGCATAGTTGAAAATTATATCACGTCTTACCTGAGCAAGATGAGTTGCATGGGACCATAAGAAAGTTATGGATAAATCAAATTTAGTTTCCATTTTTATCAATGTGATGAAAGTGGAATTATGCTCACCTGTTGATGGCCAGCATTTGCCTTGATTGCCTTACCTGTGCTCCAGTTGTTGTGATATGAAAAGAAATACTGTAGTAATTTTTATATGCTTAAGCAGTGTTATCTATGCAATGTTTCAAATTGTCTTTGAATTGTATTTAGTGTAAATCATCATTATTTTTTTGTATATTTTGCCACATATTGTGTGATTACATTATGTCAAACTTAAAGTTGAAAATTTATACCAATCAGTGTTTTATTTCAAATTGCTGGAGGGGTCTCCAGAAGAAAGTTTCAGGCCTAGTGTCAACTTAGAACCTCTACCCCATCATGACCTCCAAGGAGCCCTCCAAATTGAAATAGCTCACCCCCTCTTCTCCCCAGGGCTCCGCTCATTAAAGCAGTCCAGTCCAAACCCCCTGTGCATCTGTATTCAAGGTAGGGAAAGTACACCCGTGTGTGTGACTATGGGAGTCCAGAGGTCTTGCCCCATACAGCTTTATTGGACCTAAGACCTGCTGTCCTAGGTCCAGAACATTCTGTGTAGTTATAAAATGTCATGTGCAGCCAGGTATTGTGAATAGTACCTTAGTTCATTAAAAAATAAAGAGAAATCAATATTGTCCAATACATAAAAATAAAACCAAATTAATCTTAGTTCATAGAAATGAAAGTCATGTTTCTGTTTGTGTATCTTGATACTTTTCAAGGATGAGGAAGCACGCTACCTGTATGTTAGAAGGAACATTCATTAAATATTAACTGTAACTTCATATTACCCTGGAGAGAACTTTCCTTTTAGTTCAAAATGGATATGAGACAGGTAGGTCCTCTGTGAAGACATCTGCATTTTATACAAAACATTTTTTGTTTTGTTTTGTATTTTACTGATATGGTTGTTTTTATTGCAGAATACTTTTTCTAGCAATATATTTATTAATTCTCTTATATAGAAATTAAGGGTTGCTTAAATTATTTTAAAATCGTATGGTACGGTATTTAAATAACAATGGTATTCCACTCTTATTTGTCTGTGCTTTCTAAACATGTAAATTGTATGCGGAATTATAATTTTTTTGCCAATTTTATAACAAACTGATAGATATTTTCTGCTTTATTCATTCAAGAGTTATATTGTTGCAAAATGCTTAATCATCAGGAATGTTCCATCCACAATTACAATTTGTAAATATTTTGTAAAAAATATACGGAACTGGGAATTTATATAAAAATGGATGTTTGTGTTGCCCTGTCTGTGGTTTGTATAAAGCTGTTGGAATGGATTGTATACGTAAAATGTTAAAAAAAAAGTTATTTTGTATTCACATTGTACATTTTTTGACCACAGTAAGATTGCAGATATTTTATTTTACAATAAAGTGATATAAACAGTTACATTATAACTTTTTTATGCATAGCCTTTATCAGAACTCATTACAAAAATAGATCAGTTTTTATTTTGGTGCAAGTGACTCAAAGTTGCTGATTCTGGAAGTAACCACATACAAGCACAGCCAGTGACACTACTTATTTGACGCATGCACTTTTATTTCTAACCCCTATTGTTTCTGAAAGTTTTATTTACAGGGGATACCCTGAAGCCCAATTTATAAAAAGGTCTGTGTTATGCTTAGTGACAGATATGTATCAGTGGCCCTCACACTAGGTATTTATGGATCCTCATGTCTGCAACAAATGCCTTCTTCATGTTCTCTCTGCATTAAGTTTGTCTTCCCCTGCTTAGTCTTATGGCTTTGCTGCACCGTGGGTGCTAGCGTGCAACTTCCTCATTCCCACATTCTGACCATTGGTTTCGCTCTGAGTAAAACACGGTAAGTTCTCAGTACTGATTCTCCTCATCCAGCGATTCTTGATTCCTGGAGCCTCTGGGCTTTCTTGTGGTTGCATAGGCTTCTCTTCCAAGCATGGTATTTCATGCAGCAACGGTATAGGCTGTCTCATGGCATTTAAAATGTGTGTTTAAATCATAATGTCAGCCTTTCAAGCCCCAAAGGAAATGCAAGTATATTTTTAGAGCATCAGTAGTTTTCTAATAAATATTATTTCATTAGGATGAGTTGTAGCTAGGGTTACCACCTTTTGCTGATCTGTTTCCTAAACTTTCTTTTAGAGGCTGCTTCTTGGGATGTGGCTGGTTGATACCTAAAAATGTTTGGATTAGTATAAAGCAAAGAGAGAGAGGAAAACAGTACACAAAAGAAAGAAAAGAGAAAAGGGAGATGGACGACAAAGGGGAGTATAGAGGATAAAGAGATAGAGAACAGAAGAGTAGAGAGAGAAATAAAGGGAATATGCGAGAGAATGCAAAATAAAGTTGAGGGAAAATAAGCACAGTGGAAATGTAGAGGGAAAAGATACAGAAGAAGAGTGAGGAGATACAAAAGACAAGATGAGAGAAAGGAAATGAGAGAGAAAGCACAGAGAAGGGAGAAAGGAAAGATAAGAGAAAAAAGAGGGATGAGAAGTGCAAAAGGAGGAAAGATACATGAGGGAAGAAGAGCAAAATGAGAGAAGAAAAAAAAGGAAAACTTGCTAAGATTAGGACTTTCCAGCAGTCTCACATAAAACACCTCACAATTTGCCCCTGTTTTTAAATAATGGTACTTGTGCATAAAAGAAAAAATAGCAGACATTAATAATTATTAATATGCATTCAAAGGATGTGATGAAGTGTTTCTCATTTAGGTGGGACAAGAAGTGTGTGTGAAGGCGGCTATCGGACTATGGCAGGCAGAAGGTAACGTGCATTTCTTTAAAATGTTATGTGCAGGCTGGATAATGAAATTATGCCTACAACTTGTAATCCTAAAATGAGAAACGTCTCTCCGGTGAGAGGAATCTGTACTAGTCTGTAAGATTTCTGCATTTTGATAAAGAGGTTCCATAGAAGAATGAAAGGTGGATATGTTAATCTTAGTTCTATAGCTACTAGCCTTCTTGATTAACAGAGGAGACAACAGCTATTGTTAGGTATCTATGGCTGAACCTTAAGAAGAGGCACAAGCTCTATTCTTCATGCTAATTGCTCCTAAAATTGCGGCTGTAATCTGTGCATGAAATGCTTATTTTCTGACGTTTTCTTTCTGTTGCAGACCAGAAGGACAAAACAATCAGTATTAATGAAGACTCCAAGAGTTTGATTTTTGTAGATAAAGCTGATGTAGAAACTAAGGTACAGATACATTTATCAATTTAAAAAAACGAATTGCACCATTATTTGCTTTGGTGTATTTGCCAACACTGTATAAAATTGTTATGTAAGTGTAATTAAGTTATTCAGGTGCAAGGGCAAATGCATTTGCTTTTTTGTGTCCCCTCCCGCATGGGTGTTGTATCTATGTGGTATTCTCATACCTGGGAACTTTCTGGATTTGCCTCCCTGGATGGGTAGAAGGTCCAGCTGATGCCGCTGGACACGCCGTTGTTGGAGTTGGGTGTGCCACAACGCCGCTCCGTGACCTGGATTTGCCCATATTGACCCTGAGAAGTGATGCTTCACCCGAAGTCTCCAGGCAAAACCTGGAGAGTTCCCAGCTATGTTTATTCTACATACATTCATGAGTGTATTTTTCCTTTTTTAATGAAGGCTTTAACACCGCAGTTAAATCATTTCTGTTGATTTTCTATGTACTCCTACTTGGTAAATGCAGATAGGACATTGCACATTGTGTTACCACAAAATGGGATGGATTCAATGCTGTTGTCACACTTCCTTTGTGGCATAAACACCAGCTGATGGTGTAGAGCAATGAGATATGATGTCATATCACAGCGTCTAGCAGCATGTGGCATGCAGGAGAAAGCATTAGTGGATAGGTTAGTCCCAGTAGCTGCACTTATTGGGTTGGAAATGGAGTGGCCCATGTGGGAACCACACAGAGGGCCCATTATGTATAAAAGATAGCCCTGGAAATACATTTGTCTGAAAAAGAAAGTGTGCTCTCTTTGAATTGATTTTACATATCAGGACATAATAACAATCTTCTGTTCTGTAACAGGTCTAAAAATACAATCCCAGATGACAACACATGACATAATACAAGGTGTCATGATTTATTCAATAAAAGTACATCTGTCTGAATTATTATATATTCTAAAACACATTTTAATCAAATACTAGTAATAAAAAAAATGGTGGGTGTTCCGCCTTAATCATAGCCTGGTTATTATATCCCGCCAGGTGATTGCTATACCAACTCTTTACTTTATTTTATTATACTGATGTTTTAGCTCTATCAGTCTTTGTGTGGTTAGCTGTAATTTACAAAGTTAATTAAGAATGATAATTTCCATGTAATATTTAACAGCTCACATACAGCTAAAGGAAATCCATAAGTAAAATGATTTATTTCATTTTATACCCAATTACTTTCTTTTATATTTCAGGAATATCACTTTACGTTTGATGGAATCTTCAACATTAAACAAGAGCAGGTATACATAAAATGTTTATTTCAAATAAAAAGTCCAAGAGAATATAAAAAATGGCTTTGTGTAGACACAACTTCCTATCTAATATTCTGTCTGAAGGTGTCTGAGCATGTTTTGTTAAGTTCATTGTTTTGGATGTATGTAACAGGTGGAGGGAAGTAGTCACCATTTATAATACCTAGATCCCCAGAAATATAGTGGGGAAATGAAGAACCTAATCAAATGCTGTTGTATTCGGTAATTTTTATTGTTAAAAATCACAATTATATTACTAGTATTACAATTAATACTGGTAATTATTAATTCAGAATCAACTGAATTCAGTACAATAACTTCAAAAGTGGAGATCAATCAGGTTTGGAGTAATGAACCAGATGGAGTTAAATATTGAGGATTCGCGTTACCTGCCAGGAGAGGCAGTATATATTGTAGAGATGAACTGAACCACATGCTGCTAAAGTGATCTGATTTTATTTGCTTCAGTTATTACTTATCACTTATTCTAAATTAAAATAAGAATGTAAATATTGTGCTTATACACCGATCAGCTGTAACATTATGACCACTGACAGGTGAAGTGAATCACTGATAACACTAATAATCTGGTTATCATGGCACATGTCAGTGGGTGGCATATATTAGGCAGCAAGTGACCATTTCATCCTCAAAGTTCATGTGTTGGAAGCAGGAAAAATGACTATGGCCAAATTTGATAGCTAGATTACTGGGTCAGATCATCTCCAAAATTGGAGCTCTTGTGGAGTGCTCCCGGTCTTCAATGGTCAGTACCTATCACAAGTGGTCCAAGGAAGGCAAAAGAGGTGAACCTGGCGACATGTTCATGGGCGGACAAGGCCCATCGATGCACTTGGGGTGCGAAGGCTGGCCCGTGTGGTCAAATCCAACAGATTCAAATTGCTGAAAAGGTTAATGCTGGTTCTGATAGAAAGGTGTCAGAACACATAGTGCACTGTAGTTGGTTGCATATGGGGCTGTGTAGCCACAGACCAGTCAGGGTGCCCATGCTGACCCCTGTCCATTACCAAAAGCGCCTACAATGGGCACATGAGCATAAGAACTGGACCATGGAGCAATGAAGGTGGCCTGGTGGATGGCCGGGTGCGTTGCTTACCTGGAGAACACCTGGTACCAGGATGCATCCATGGAGGCTTCACCACGCAACTTACAGGACTCAAAAGAACTGGCTGCTAATGCCTTTGTGCCAGATACTACAGCACACCTTCAGAGTTCTAGTGGAGTCCATGTCTTGACATCAGGTCAGGGCTGTTTTAGTGAAAAAGGGGGGCCTACACAATATTAGGCAGGTGTTATGGCTGATCGTTGTGTGTGTGTATATATATAGTTCAACTACTATTCAAAACACTGGGGACACTTAAAAATGTTGTTGTTTCTAAAAGAAAAGCAACATTTGTCCATTAAAATAATGGATCAGAAATACAGTGTAGACATTATTAATTTTGTAAATGACTTGTGTAGTTGGAAACTGCTGGTTTTTAATGAAATATCTTCATACAGACGTGTACAGAGGCTCTTAATCACTCACATCACTACTGTGTTCCAATGCACCTTTTGTTTGCTAATCCAAGTTTAATTTTAAAAGGCTAATTGATCATTAGAAAACTATTTTGGATTTTTTTCTGAGTTAGATATTACCTCCTGGGTAGACTCCAACTGTGGGTATATTAGAATATTAGATTAGATGTTGGTTCATGTCATTTATCAAGTTGATGAGGATGTTTTAATACAATTGATGGAGGCAAGTGAAAAAAAAAGTCAGGCAAGGGGACAGCATAAAAAAACGCAATTTTTCTACAAAGTATTCTGGTTAGGTTTTCATGTCTGATGATATTTTAGAGCTAGCAGCGTACCTAAAGGTGGGCGAGGGAGTCCACCTCGCGTGTCCCTCATCAGGGGGGTGCCCGGTTACCCGACAGCCACCTAAGGTGAGCCCGCAGCTTACTGCTGTGGCGCCCACGCACTGTAAGCTGCAGGCCCCCATTAGGCGGGCGTCAGGCCGCATAGACGTCTGCACGGACCCCTGGTGATGCGCTGCTGGCCCCCAGATCAGTGAACTCTGCAAGAGAGGTAAGGGGGCGCAGGAGAGTGAATGGATGAGTGGGTGAATGAATGAAAGTTAGTGTTTAGGCAGAGGTGGAGCATGCAGGCTGATTACGGGGGCAGAGGTGGCACAGACAGGCTGTTTAAGGGGCAGAGGTAGCACAGGCAGGCTGGTTCAGGGGCAGAAGTGGCACAGGTAGGCTGCTTCAGGGACAGAGGTAGCACAGGCAGGCAGCTTCAGAGGTAGCAGTGGCACAGGCAGACTGCTTCAGCGGCAGCGGTGGCTGTTTTAGGGTCAGGGGCCTACCACGTTAATGTCTGGCTTAGTGTAAAGTAATAGGGGTTATGCTGCACTACTGTCAATGTCTGGCTCAGTGTATAGTGATGGGAATGAAATTGTACCATATCTGTTCATTAAATGTACTTTATTTTTTTCAGATTTTTTTTTTTTTCCAGTTGACATACATAGTTTTCCAGTTGTGAAATAAATATTCTTGCCAACATTATTTTTTTTTGTTAAAGGGGGTGCCATATACATGATCCGCCCGGGTGCCAAATACTCTAGGTATGCCCCTGTTTAGAACCACTGTTGTGTGAGAAAGAAAGTATCACACATGGCTTCTCCATTTTGGCTTTATTTTTGTCGAATAAACCAAGACACAGTGTAATATGTCATGTGTTGTTGTTCACCTGATTCACTTAATTTTCAGACCTGCTAAGGAACAGATGATTGTTATCATGCCCTGATATCTAAAACCATAGAATTCAAAGAGGGTGTAATTTGTTATACTCTACATGTACTCAACTTTTATCCTGTATAGCTAAATGTTACACTGCTGTGACATGAATCCAGAATGATCATTGTAAAGCTTTTGTACAGTATCTGTACAGCTTGCAGATTAAGCCATGTATTTACCTTTTTTAATAGGAACAGTTTCCTGATTTAAATGATTTTGCTGCATTTTTTTCAGGATATAATACTCTCAGATCTGATTCAATCTATTCTTAACCCAGTCGTATCAGGCAATAATGTGTCCATAATATTGTGCGGTGTTGACTGTTGCGGTATGGATGCTGTACTTGGTGGAAGCGGAAGTCAACTTGGAATAATATTTCAGGTATGAGTTTTCTGGATTATACTAAGAGATGTATATATCCTCATGAACACACATTTTAATAGGTGAAATATACTAATATCTCCAGTTATTGTATTCATATTTACATCCTACTGAATCTAAGATCCCATTAATCTAACAATGCATGCACCTTGAAAGGATTCCTTAAAATATTAAGTATCATTACACCCACTGACCAGTATAAGCAGAATATTGACTGTGGGTTTTTTTTTAAATAACTTTTACATGCATAATTCATGTATACATAAAAATAATGTAACTGTTTTCAATTTTCTTTTTCCCATGTTTAAGAAAAGAACTCCAAAAGAGATGTGAAGATCACATTTGTTATCAATATTGTTATTAATATGCTTTGCTCTTATCGAACATATTTATTAAAATGCAGGGCTGCAGAGAAATGTGCTTGGGAAAGCTGCTAAATTTAGGTAAATTTTGTCAGATGCCACAAATCAACCTGCATCATTGCAGAGGAGTTTGTCACCATCGCAGGGTTTAGCATAACTAAAAATATTTATTAAATATATAGCATGTGATTTTTATCAGTGCAATGGTTAATGAGGTATTTGGTTTAATGATAAAGAAGAGTCTGTTAACAACATTTTAGAGAGTGCAAAGAATAGCAAAACGTAGATTCATTTTAAGTGTCATAATTAAGTATGGATTAGGGTTGAATGCTTATATCTTTATAATCATCTAGAGAAAACATTTATATTTTTTATCATCCCATGAAGAAGACCACATTGGAACTGCGCATGTATTTACTGGTTCAAATATCTCTTTTCAGATAATGGAACATGCATTTCATGGTGTCCATCCTACTGATCAGATGGAATCCCTTGTTTCGGTTGCTTTTCTCCAGGTATCAGAGCTATACTAAATAAACACATAATTGAAGATCTCTTAAGCGTAGGTTTTGGGGAGATAACACCTTATGCACGGTTGTTTTTATAGCATACCGTAGCAAATTATTAGCCCAGGTAAAACGTGGCTTTTCTGCCACCATGCATTTAGAGTACACATGATACAATCATGTTATATCACTTTCTGCAGAACAAACACTTGTGCTATTATTATTCTAATAATAATATTATAATATTATTATTCAAACTGTTAAAATACAGTAATTTACAAGGCTGTAACATTTATTCTTAAATATGTTTAGTTCAATGCAGATGGAGAAGCAGTGGATTTATTTAATCCATCTAACCAAGATCTTGGTGCAGTGTACATCTCAACCCTGGGGACGTAAGTATCTCTTCCCTCGCCTTTCAATGACTGGAAAGCTGGCTTCCTAAAACCACAGTACATTAAACTGCATCTGTCTTCAAAAGTTACATTGTGGCATTTTCATATACCGTAATTTCACCTATACATTGTGTTAGCCACTTTGTTAGCAAATACATATATAGGTGAGAATTTGTCAGTTGAACATCCATCTGATGCTAACAAACTGCAAAGGTGGATGTTGTACCATCCGAGTTGGTACATAAAATGTTTTATATGTGGATTTGCTTGCAATTTTGTATTTATAAAGGGTTACCCCACTTAGGTAATATACGGTGCATGTCTCCCAAAAAAAGCATTTCTGGATGCAAAGCAGAGACTTTTGTACAATTAACTGGACATTTCTCTCGGTTGCTGTAATGATTGTTTGTACTACTTGTAAAATAAAACAGAAGGTTATGTCTAAAGATTCTCATGTGATTCAAATGTGACCTTATTACATGGCAACCAAACTAAAGCAACCAAATTGGGTGCTACATTGCTAAGACCACATTTTAAGTTTTGCACAACAATTGCCCCTTATAACCCCCCAAAGTGTGCCTGTAACAATGTGTGTTTTTTTTTCTTCAAAATTTTAAATACCATGTCAATATATACTGTTCTTATTTATTGGTCTAGAGTCATGGACGGATCCAGTGAGATCATTGTTACTAGTCCTGAAACTGCTTATACTTTGTATCTCCATGGCAAGCATGACTTAGAAGACACTGGTTACAGGTATGCATCGCTATAAATCAAAGCAGCTCATAATTTACCAACATTTCACACAAGTCTTGGGAAAAATTGCTTAAATCCCTAAGAAAATGTCTACATGCTATATCCACTGTGCAAGCTATCACTTGATTAAGCACACTAAATCCTCAAATCAGAATATTTATACTAAATTTATTCACATTTTTATAGATGACACACAAAGGGATTTTTTTATCACTTATGAATGATTACGGTATGTAATCCGACCAATGCAAATCATTAATATACAGTAATCCAAAAACAGTAACATAGTAACATAGTTCATAAGGTTGAAAAAAGACCAAAGTCCATCAAGTTCAACCTATATACATATTGTGTCCCTACTGTGTTGATCCAGAGGAAGGCAAAAAACCCTTATGAAGCAGATGCCAATTGCCCCATACCAGGGGGAAAATTCCTTCCCGACTCCAAATATGGCAATCAGAATAAATCCCTGGATCAACGTTCTGTCCCTATTAATCTAATATCCATAACTTGTGATATTATTGCTTTCAAGAAACACGTCCAGGCTCCTTTTAAACTCTTTTATTGAGTTTACCATTACCACTTCCTCTGGCAGAGAGTTCCATAGTCTCACCGCTCTTACTGTAAAGAACCCCCGTCTGTGCTGGTGTAGAAACCTTCTTTCCTCCAGCTGTAGAGGATGTCCCCTTGTTATAGATACAGTCCTGGGTATAAATAGGTCCTGGGAGTGATCTCTGTACTGCCCCCTTATATATTTATACATAGTTATTAAGTCCCCCCTAAGCCGTCTTTTCTCCAAACTAAATAACCCTAATTCTGATAATCTTTCTGTGTACTGCAGTCCTTCCATTCCCCTTATTACTCTGGTTGCCCGTCTTTGAACCCTCTCCAGTTCCACTATATCTTTCTTGTACACTGGTGCCCAGTACTGTACACAGTATTCCATGTGTGGTCTGACTAGTGACTTGTACAATGGTAGAATTATTTCCTTGTCATGGGCATCCATGCCCCTTTTGATGCACCCCATGATTTTATTTGCCTTAGCAGCAGCTGCCCGACACTGGTCGCTACAAGTAAATTTACTGTTAACCAAGACTCCTAAGTCCTTTTCCATGTCAGTCGTCCCCAGTGTTTTCCCATTTAATACATATTCCCAGCCTGGATTTTTCTTCCCCATGTGCATAACCTTACATTTATCTGTGTTGAACCTCATCTGCCACATCCCAGCCCAAGCCTCCAACCTATGCAGATCCATTTGTAATCGTGCACTGTCCTCTATTGTGTTAACCACGCTACAGAGCTTAGTATCGTCTGCAAAGATTGATACTTTACTATACAATCCCTCTACAAGGTCATTAATAAATATATTAAAAAGAATAGGACCCAAAACTGACCCCTGTGGTACCCCACTAGTAACAGTCACCCACTCAGAGTATGTACCATTAATAACCACCCTCTGTTTCCTATCACTGAGCCAGTTACTTACCCACATACACACATTCTCCCCCAGCCCAAGCATTCTCATTTTATGTACCAGCCTTTTATGTGGCACCGTATCAAATGCTTTGGAAAAATCAAGATATACGACATCCAGCGATTCTCCCCGATCCAGTCTTGAGCTCACCTCCTCATAAAAGCTGATCAGGTTAGTTTGACAGGACCGATCCCTTGTAAACCCATGCTGATATGGAGTCATACATTTATTTTCATTGAGATTCTCCAAAATAGCATCTCTTAGGAAACCCTCAAACAGTTTACATACAACAGAAGTTAAACTAACAGGCCTATAATTCCCCGGGTCACTTTTTGTCCCCTTTTTGAATATTGGCACAACATTTGCTATGCGCCAGTCCTGGGGAACAGACCCTGTCACTATAGAGTCCTTGAATATTAGAAATAGGGGTCTGTCTATTACATTACTTAACTCCCTTAGAACGCGGGGGTGAATGCCATCTGGACCTGGTGATTTGTCTATTTTGATTTTTTTTAGGCGGCACTGCACTTCTTCCTGGGTTAGACAGGCGACATGTACTGGGGCATTTATCTCATCCTGCTGTATATTACCTGGCATTTCATTTTCCTCTGTGAATACAGCAGAGAAGAATATATTTAATAGATTCGCTTTTTCCTGATCCCCGTCTATAACGTCTCCCTCATTACTTTTTAAGGGGCCGACGCTTTCATTTTTAACCTTTTTACTATTTATATAGTTAAAGAACATTTTGGGGTTTGTTTTACTCTCTTTGGCAATGAGTCTTTCTGTCGCCACTTTTGCTGCTTTTATCTGATTTTTACATATTTTATTTTTTTCCCGATAGCTTCTTAGTGCTTCCTCACTACCTTCCTGTTTTAGTAGCTTAAATGCCTTTTTTTGCCATTTATTGCCACCTTTACATTTTTATTTATCCACATTGGTTTTCTCTTGCTCCTGACACTTTTATTCCCATACGGTATGTACTTTTCACAGTGAGAATTTAAGATATTTTGAAAAATCTCCCATTTAGTATCTGTGCTTTTGTTTTTGAGGACATTTTCCCAATTTACAGTGTTAAGGGCTTCTCTTAGTTGATCAAACTTTGCCTTCCTAAAGTTCATAGTTCTTGTGGCTCCTCTAAGAGTTCCCTTATTGAACGACAAGTTATAATGTATTATATTGTGATCACTATTTCCTAGGTGCCCTCTGACCTGCACATTAGTTACTCTGTCAGGTCTGTTGGTTAATATTAAGTCCAGTAGAGCGCCCCCTCTGGTTGGGTCCTGTACCATTTGGGACAGATAATTATCTTTACTTATAGTCAGAAAGCGGTTTCCTTTATGAGATTCACAGGTCTCGGTTTCCCAGTTTATGTCGGGATAGTTAAAGTCCCCCATAATAACCACCTCATTGTGATTTGCTGCCTTGTTTATTTGCTTTAATAATTGATCTTCTGCTGCTTCAATTATATTTGGTGGCTTATAGCAAACCCCGATCAGTATTTTATTATTTTTCTTTCCATATATTTCTACCCATAATGACTCCACATCATCATTTCCCTCACATATATTCTCCCGCAGTGTGGCCTTTAGGCTGGACTTTACATAAAGGCAAACTCCTCCCCCTTTTCGTTTTTTTCGATCCTTCCTGAATAGACTATAACCCTGTATGTTAACCGCCCAGTCATAGCTATCATCCAACCATGTCTCTGTTATACCCACTATGTCATAATTTTCTGCAGACATTATTAACTCCAGTTCGCCAGTTTTATTGGTCAGACTTCTGGCATTAGTAAGCATACAATTTAGAGGTGTATGGTTTTTTCTCCTATCAAGCCTATCCCTATTAACTATTCTAACCCCTCCCTCCGCGGTGTATATTTTATTAGGAAATGCGGTGTATATTTTATTAGGAAATTCTATAAACATTAGTGTCCAGTCGATTATACTGACAATGAGCTCTATATTCTCTATGGTAGCAGTGCAACGCCTCGATCAGGGAGTGACGCCATCCACTGGTGTTTCTGGGACGTTGAAATTCTATTGGCTTCACTGGGAATAGTGAGAATGTGTATTAAAAAGGGAACATTTGGACACCGGAAGTACTTTTCATCAATCAAAAGCATAACTGCTATTGATTATCAGTTAGGATTGCCAAAATACAGTTCCTTTTACTGAGCAGGTGTGTTTTTCTTCCACCACAGCACACTTTTTAAACTCACTGTGGAGAGAAGTGAGAAAGATGCCAATGCAAGCTGCGTACGGTCAGTGGTGAAGATATTTGAACTGAGTGGGAGGTCATCGCAATCCAACAACGATACGTATGTATGTTTGGCAGTAGATAGATGCACATCTGCAAAAGCAAGAACCATTCTCAATCCTCACAGGGTTCTTTATTCTTTATCCAGTTCATTATTTTATTTTTTATTAAAGGGGGACTTGTATCAAATTTGTTTATTTCTTAATCAGTTAAAATTAAACTATAAAAAATATTGGGCTGTTATCTTGTATAAAATCTTTCTAGTTTTTGCCTTCAGACAGCTGCATATAAATCATTTGTATGTGTTGACCTACTAGATACATAGTGGTAAACAACAGAACAACTCAGTCTTAATCACCCAGCCTGACACTGAATAATGTAAGTCTCTAGAAGAAGGGGTTTCATTAGACATGCCGGACTTCATTAGCATTGAACCAGCTCAGTGTGGTGTATGAGCAGGAAAAGTTTCTCAATAGTTTCCCAATGGCAGCCTCTCAGTCTCAAATGAAGGAAGTTTATTGGAACAAGTCAACAATGGAAATCTTTGATGCTGTGATTAGTAACGCTACATACCACAATGTAGAAATATACAACAAACTACAAATATTCCAAAACTGTTTGCAGAAAATGAGATCATTACTGTCAATTCTCAAAATTACTTTAATGTTTGAGATATACGTCTTAGAAGCCTGAATCCCCCAATGGATGACAAAAAGACAAAAAGAAAGTATTTTGTTCTTGGCTTCAACAAGTCTTACTGACCATCCTAGGGAAAGAGAGAGGGTTTGGTGGGGGCTGCATGGAGAAGACTGGCAAGTGGCAACTTTCAGCTTGGGCTCAAATATAGTCCTGTCTGTAACCCATGGGACGTTTGTTTAGATAGTAAGTTTGGGATGCTAGTTCAGACCAGAGACAAAACGTTCTATTATGGATGGGGTTGTGATGCAATATGGATTGGGGAGTATGTATGAGTGCATTGGTTACATCAAATCCCTCTGTTGGCCTTTTAGGATGCATTTCCCCATGTGGTAAAATTGTCAGCCAGGTATTGATTATCTGTGATAAATACTGGATTATGTCTAAATGATCTAAGAGTATTCTAGATTATATATGTATATATGTATAAAATTTATCATGAAGAATACAATCAATACAACAAATGCAGCGGCTGCAGGGAGCCATTTTTAGGGGTGGGACATTTCCTCAGAGTCTTCTGCTCCCTTACTACATTATCACAATAAGGGGTGTCAGGTGGAACAGTAACCACCCTTAAAGCCCAATTTGATATGTCTTTTTACCAGACATAAAAATAACATATAGGCATAGTTTTCAGGGTTTGAGGTGTTTCACAAGGATATCAGAGTCACCCATTTGCAAATGTTACTGAGGTGCAAAAGGTCTATTCGATAAAAGCTATCATTCCATTACCTATAATATTCAATGGGGTCTGTCTTCCATGAAGAAACTACCAAGTATATAGAGTTTATAGAATATTCCAGGGCTTAAGAAGACCACTGGAAAAAAATCTAAGCCCCATCTCCAAATACCAAATACTTTACTTTTCCCAAATGATCAGAAAAATATTTCCCAATGGCATTTAGGAATCACCTCAGTGTAATTATGCACATACATATATATCATTTGACTGTGAATAAGAACCATTTGACCTAACAAGTCTAATTGTTCCTCAGTTTTTCTTGCTGTTAAAACCCTTAACCCTTTGTTGTGGTTATATTGAAACCTAGCCGATAAAAGAAAAACATGTAAGTGAATTCATTTTGCACAAAACGATGAAAATGTACAAAGATTCATATTTTATTACGAGTAGGATATACTGAGATAATAATATGGTATTTTTAAAACGCCTAAAAGTTTCATTCGGGTAGATGACGATACACTTTATCCAGTTAGCAGAATGCAAGGCAATAGAAACATGGCCAACACTAAGTCTTTTTTTTTTGGTACAAAGAATATAAGTAATAAAAAAAATGGAAAACCTAAATGATGCAAACATCGCTATTAAAGATATTTTTACACAGATGTTAAGGTCAGTAAATCATTTGGAAGTGATGAAACCATTTTTTTTTTTTTAAAGAAACGCAGTTTGAGAAATAATGTTTATCTAATAAAATATCTATCATTCCTAATGACAGGCTTGTAAATACAGTATTCACAGGATTGCGTAATAGGTGGCCCCTATCTCATCCTGCAAGGAAAGACCTTTGCGCAACTTGTCCTTGAAAGTCACTGAAATGATTCCAGACAGGCGACATAATGGGTTGAGACACCCCTGGGGAATAAAATAAAGACACACATGATTTTCCATTAACAATAGGACATGATAAAAAGCTTATTTGGAAGGCTGCTCGCATCACAGTTCACATGTTACTTTTGACCTTCTGTCACCGGTTAGGATTTAAAGAATAAGTGAATTTAAATCCTTCTCAAATGAAAGTACTATGATGTTAATGTCAAGAAATTGTTAAAAAGTTAAAGGAGAAAATGAGAAATAACTAATGTGAACAGCCAACTGATAACGCTGCATCTGTTTGTTGTATGACTGGTTAAGGATTTTAGGAGGAGTGGTAATTCAGCAACTTCTGGAGAGCAACCAGCTAATTGCCCTTGATCTATGTCAACTAACGATCTCCACTGCTGTCCAATGATATATGTAAAGCTCATATGTAATGATCCTTATATCAACCTATATTTTCTCTTAACAGTACTAGACTTTTGTTACAAGTACTCGAAAAGCGCTCAGAAAAGAATGAGAAGCTTCTTCCTTTGCTTTTAAAAGATGCCTTGGAGGGGAACTCCTGCACACTTTTTGTTTCCTGTTTAAATGTTCAAGGTACGTAGTTCTTTTGAATGTTTCTCAACCTGTGACACATGTATTATACCAACCTAGGACACACTTCTTCCTGGGGAACTTCTATATCTCTTTAGCCTCATCAATGAAAGGATAGTGTAATAAATGTTATCCCACGTTTTCAAAGGAGAAGGCTTAAGAAACTAAGATGTGGTAGGTCATAGGTTAAAACCAAGATTTATTATCTTGAGGCTCATTAGACTTTTTGGGTTCAGCTTGGGTCAACTTGTGTGTACCAGTTGACGGGCTATGTTTTTAAAAGAAAACTAGCCCTTTATATTCAAATAACTACTAGATTGTTTTCTTCACTTTAAATTAATATTCATTTTATTACTATAAAATAGAAACGTATACACCTAGAATTTGACCACAGGTAAGAACCATTCGGCCCATCTAGTCTGCCCATTTTTCCTGAAGGAAAAGGGTCACACCTTAATCAGCTTTGTCTTAGATTCAGGATAGCTTTATGTCCATCACATTCAGTTAACATGCTATAATAAACCTAGTCCCCTGTTTCTACAATTTTGTGTATGACACTTAAAGGTGCAGTTCCATTCACACAAAACATTAATTAACACTTTAGTATCTTAGGCAAACCTTGGCCGATGGATGTTTCACATAAAAAAAAAAATCAAAAACATTTTTTCTGTTTCTATGGCAGCGTCCTATGAATAGTCCTATACTTTGTGTTAAATGCCAATTGTTTAAATGACAATCCCATATAGATTGTCAAAGCTGGGCATTTCTCCAGCCGCTGTTGCATCTCCAGCTGCCCACACTGCAGACCTACTCATTCCGTATCACACAGCAAGAGTACTTTATCTTAACCAGCCCACTTCACAAACACTCGCTCTGTTGCCCCCTATCCCTTTAATGGTGCATTTAGTTAAAAAAGTGTTAAATTAAGCAAAGTAGGTAGGACAGCCCCCGTAAGATCTACTAAAATGAATTAATCCTGCTACAATTTCTTCTTATTATTATGTATTGTTTTATATAGTGTCATCATATTCTGGAGCATTGTAAAATGGGTAGGCAAGACAAAACAAGTAGTATGTAACATAACAATTTGACTTACAGAAACAACAGGTGAGGAGGGCCCATAAAGATATCTGCTGAATGAAAAGTAATTTTATCAGCTGCCATTAACTCAGCTCGTATTGGCTCAGGCTTAGTGAACATATCTCACAAACAGAATAGCAGAATCTGATATATCTCATGTTAAACTACTTGGCTACAAGAAAGCTTTTGCTGTACGTTGTCATAACATTATACCTATTGCGTCTTTCAATCTGTAGAACTATCTGGCAAAGAGATACTTTCTAGCCTATCTTTGACTGAAAGAGTCAGAGGACTATCCAAAAAAGTCTCAACAAACCGATGGAATCCTGAAGAAGCTGCTCGCAAGCTTAGAGGGGAGATAAGAAACCTGCGATCCAAGGTCCTCTCGGATAAATCTTTGGAAGAGAGTGCAGTGAGACAGCTGGGAAAAACTGTAAAAGAGTTGCAGGTTAGTGTAAATTACACAAAAGCTTTCGGGATGTCAGCAGCGTCTGAAGATACTTAGATACAATTACGCAAAAAATAGATTACAGCAAGATCACCTCATATGTATTCTGTGTGTACTTCTTGGATAAATAGTAATTATACAGTATGATAACATTATATATAATAATATTTAATTTATTTACATCCAGTGCATAGAATTTGTCCAACTGGTTCTGCGTGTGAACATACTTTCAGAGAAAATGTAGGACTTTTTCTATTCACTACTATGTTTGTTGGTATACGTGACAATTAAAGCCTTACAAGAAAGGATTTAGCAACAATTAAAACATTATATTCAATTCTTCTGGCTTGCCTGGTGAATGTAAGTTAGTGTTTAGCAATGTCTCCATTACTTCTTCATTTTTCATCACCCTTATTGTCCCCACCATAACATATTTTGAGTGTGACCCACATACCATAACATCAAACATGAGGCTTCCATGCTTACAGCAAGATGTATTGCTTTTATACATAATTTCAAGACAAAAGCCATCTAGTGTGATTGCTATGGCAACCAGCTTTAGCCGAGTAATAAAAGACAGGGACGACAGCAACCAAGATAAAAACTAATTCAATGGCGCTGCCCCACTTATTATTGGGAAATAGTCCAGATGTACTGCATTCTGAATCATTTTCACCAAACTCTGTTTATGCTGTAACTCAAGTCAAGGGGAGTATTTTGCGAAGGACCCCGATACCGACGTCTGAGATTGCTGATTTGCAGATTTTCATGGCACTCTAAAGACCTGGGAACTCTCTGGCTCTGGCTACCCAAAGCCCCCCTCGCAGGATGTGGTTAGGAGGACCCGCTGAAGTCAGTAGACGGCTCCGCGGACGTCAGCGGGCGGTCCGCATGTACACGCATGCCATTTTTTGCAAGGGAAATGATGGGCAAGTGGGCATGCTGTAACACCTTCTCCTTGTCCCGGAGTTTCCCCGCAGGGACCCAGAGTCAAAACCTGGAGAGTTCCCAGGTGTGCTAATGACATTATTATACCTTTCAACAGCCCTGATATTTATGAGGCAGTCTTAATGTTTCTATTCTGTTTGGATTACAGAGTCTCTCACACTACACAGAATAGAATAGCAATTATAAACCCAGCTTCCCTTTAATACTTGTTTGAGACGAGTCTGACTGAAAAAAAATAATTACATTTGTTTAGTGAGCCTGAATTCCCCTAACAGTAAAGCTATACTACACATTATTGCACAAATAAATCACGTCTACACTTTTCTTGGCCAAGGAATAGAAGTATAAATTTCCGGTCTGATGTTCTTTCCACACAGATGGTAAAAAGGCAAAGCTGGAAAGAAAAGAAAGAAATGTCAAATCAACTTGGAGGAAAGAAAAAATGCCACCATGAGGTGAGTGATAAAACAAAAAGTGGTAGCTATACATTGAAATCCGACCTCCAGATTAGTTTAAGAATATGACAACCTTTGTTACGTTTCAATCTTATACATTATACTAATAGTCAATATTATCAAAGCCACTTCAGTTGTAGTGGTCTTCTTCTGGATCATCACATATGGGTTAGTTGGAAGAGTTGAACTTGGTGGAGTTTATTCATTCTAGGAAGGTCTCGTTGTACCGGTTTTCTTTTTACTCCCTTTCTGTAAATGTGTTTTAGGCATTTTATCCATTTTAAAAAAGTTTATAGTTTTTTTTTTATTATATGGACAAAACCAAAGAGACAAAAACAGTTACAGCTGGTTTTCAGTATTTCACGTAAAGGGTAAAACGAAATTACTATTCTATACATTTTATACAACAGCTATGCCATCAACAGATATATATGCAGATTGTATTCTGGGTCTATGAAAAGTGACAACCATCCTTGGTCTGCAGTGTTACTCATCACTAATTTTCTCCACATTATAAGGTTACTCCTCCCCGCTGCCTCTAACCGTCGCTCTCGGCCTCACATACAAGACCCACATACCCCACATGTTTGCATATTCATATTTTCATCTACAAGCGCTGTTAAATTGGTGAGGGTGGGATTGTTGTGGATCACCAGTGTTGTGTTATCGAAGCTTCTGCAGATATTAGAATGTGCATAATCAGTTTTCTCATCTTGGAGGAAAGTTTGAGTGGTCTACTGCTTTTCAGCTGAGCTGTTCTTACTACTAGACACTTCTACTTCACAATAATAGCGTTTTACATTGGACTGTGTTAAAGCTAACAGGAAAGAAATTACATTTGTGGCAAAGGTGGCATCATATTACAGTGCCAACAGTTGTCTATGGAGATGGCTGACCATGTGGTTGATTTTGGACATCTGTAAGCAATAAGCGTGTCTAACACACATCAATTCAATAAACTTTTACAGAGTATTAGCGCACATAATTTTGTGTCTCTGTCTCAGAACTGAACCTTCCAACTTCCCATCCCAAACCAAAATCCAATCCCCACATGCAATTGCATAAACCCGAAGGACACCCAGTCCACACAAGTCACCCTGATATTAGTCCAGCATTTTCAGGCTGAACTTCAGCAGAATTGATGAAAATGCCTTCATCTTCAATGTGTTAATGCGTTGGTACAACTATAGACTATCAAAAGCCATCTGCGTTTTGAACAGAAGTTTTGAAGTGGGTGGATATCAATTTTTGAACTCCAGGCAATGTTTCATGTATATTTATTATAATTGTGAATAATATGTGAGAAATGCCAAGCTGAATCAGGATGAAAAGTCACACGTTTGAGCCCCACACTTCCCACAGAGTTGGTAGAACAACTTGATCTGTAGTATAATTTGATAAAAACTAATAGACATGCCATCTGCACTCATTTGTAACCTATGCCTGATCCACATTCTAAATAATGGATTAGAAGGACAGTATGAGTTATATAAAAGTCTCTCCAGAACAGAGACCAGGAAACAGTAGAGTTAAAATGATATAATTTATTGAATAACTGAGCATTTGATTGAAGGCTTTCAAGACCATGTTACTAAGTCCCTTCCTCAGGCATTAATGAGGCTAAAACAACATCTCCTATTTATAGAGGCAGTTCACAGGTTTAGATTTTGCACCACAAAATCAATGACCCCTGCAAATCATCCAAGGTGGTATACCTTATCATGTGTGTAAAGTGCCCAACAGCAATGTATGTAGGCCAAGCATCACACATTACAGTTTAATTCCCACAGACATAACTATCAATCAGAAAAAATGGATATACCTGTTGGAGAGCATTTCTGTCAATCTGGACATCAAGGATGTGAAGCTTTTGGTACTGATGGGATTGCTCCGCACTTCAACCACAAATGGTTTCTTTTGCACTATACATTTAAACATTGGCAATACCATAACACATTAATAGCGTTTCCTACTTTTGGAACAGTCTATTAACTTTCGTGTCCTATTTGCAATACTTATTTTATTTATTCTTTTCATACTCATTTAGCTGATTACAGGATGACCTTGATTAAATGACTCCCCTTAGATATTGGGTGCACTTGGACATATCTGTTTTATAGTAAATTTGCAAGCTGCATAGGTAACGAATTAGCTTTTTGATGAATTAAACATGGGAAAAAAAGCTTATCAAATGCGTGATATCAGAGTATCATTTGCATTATCACTATTAATATAACAAATTAAATGTTGAATAGGAAATGCCCTGTTATTTTATATGTCGTTGTTTTGCCAAGTAACCTACAATTTTGTAGATCATTAGTAAATCTAACCCACTGTGTTCTTTTTATACCTCCCAGGAATGTCAATACTGTTGGTGCAGCGAGGTGCTACAGGATATGGCTGATCCAAAATCTAGCCCCACGCCTCACCAAAGACTTATTCAACTTATAAATCAATCCAGAGCACGACAGCTTAACCAAGAAGAACTGAAACTGGAGGAAAAAGAAGACAAAACAGGTATTTGTGAACTGATCATTAAATTATATAATACATTTTCATCTCCTTGAAAACTGGTGTTAAAGAGACTCGTCTGGTCTTCTGAAGATGTGCTATGTAGGTGGATAGTTGGATGATAAATTACATAGCTTGAAAAGTCACTCATTGACCTAGACAACCATTGGCCTTATGCAAGAACTAAAACTCAGGTTCCAACTGCTCTACTCTGACCTGGCCTCTGCTTAAAAAATGTCCTTTATCATTTTTGCTTGGAACGCGTACAATATTTGCCATGTGACAAAAAAGCAGTATCTTTTTTTTTATATGAGTAAACCTTCTAAGGAAATAATAAAATGGCAGACCTGCTAAGCATTATGCTTAAGGCTGCAATGTTTTGTATAAGTGGAACAGCAAAATTATGGGCATTCAGCAGTACTTGGAAAGAGGTTTCTAAGGCTGCATTTAGTTATAGAAGTGTTACATTTATCAGAATAGGGGGACATGTAAGCAAATTAGAAATCAAGTGTAGTTTTTCACTAAAATTGTTGGGGTTACAAACTGAACGTAGGTGTGAATGTCTTCCCAGAAATCTCAGCAAATTCAAGTATTTCAAGCGAAATAAGCAACAATCGAATTAAATAAACTTGTGTACAAAAAAAAGAAGAACATACAGATTCATATTTTATGAACACTAACACATACAGCAACACTAATGAGATATTTTTCACACTTCAAATAAGGTGAGAGAAATCTTTTGAATCAGCTGAGCAAGAAATATTATACGGAGCAGGATGGAAGTGATAAATATCAGCGAAAGGAACCCTGCTACCAGCTAACATCATCTAATAAGGTATGCTTTATTACATAGCAACACCAACACTCATATTTACAGTGAATTAAGAACATCCTAAAGCTGTCACATATAACTGTTATGTTTGCTTCTCTACGTCATGTGGCATAGATGGTTTATAAGTCTGGTGTTGGGGTGTCCTATAAGGTAACTCTATCTTGATAATCGTACATTGAGGTTTATTAATATCTAATGTGATTTACTATGTAATATCTATTATAACATTATTTAGTCTGTATGTTTGAATGTATTTTATAATAAAAACAAAAAAGGAAAAAGGACACCCTAAAGCTGTTGTAGGTCTGTCACAGCCCTTTTCTAGATATTACAGTGATATAATAGCACCTTCTTAGTGCCTATGTGACATATGGGGCCATTCAGATAGAAGTAGCAGATCCTTATATTATCAATGTATTAATTCACTCGTGTGCATTTAAAACAAATGTATAAAAATAGGTATTACATTTCTTAAATTGCATATGGTTGGATCAGTTATTTGTTAATTTCCCTAAACCCCCCCCAAAAAGCCTAGAGCCCTTTGATCTAATAAATACATTTTGCATTAAATAATTTATTGGTCAAGATTCCTGAATGCAGTAAGTGTACTGTGTATGGCTACAGTATATTAACCATAAAGACTGTTTGACGTGAAATGGTTTAGGCTGTTATTGGTCCTTAAAATGCCAATGGAAACCTGCTAACATTTAGTCTGAGGCCAAGAAGCTGAATGACACATTTAAACAACATTTTTGGGATTTTTCTTACCATACAACCCAAAATGCATAAAGTCTTCAGTCCTTCATACTTTATAGTTTATATAAACTACCAATCAGCAAGTGGTGTACACTGCAGGATTACTAGGTTTATCGTTACAAGATGCCCCTTGTGGTGATCCGTAGAACCACACTCCAGTTTAGCCGAGACCGGCCTCAAAACACCAAAGCAAATTCATTAATCTTAATGTCTACTGGTCTGTCTTAAACACACATCATCTAGCAATAATAACCGTATGAAAAATTAATAAATCATTCCTCGTCTTGCCCCGCAATGCTATGATACATGTGAAAGTTGTGCTAAGGTATCCTCCTCTTCATATACAGTATGTGACCTGTTTTGTCTTTATGACAATAGGCACCATGTGCTCTTCCGCTAATAAAAATGATCATCAGTAGTAAAAGTTACTTCAGTTAAATATTGCTGAGGTTCTTTCTTGATTACCATAGCCCTAACAATGTAAAGTATTGCATATATATTGACCTCTAACAATAAAGAAGTAAAAAAAAAGATAATCCCAAATGGCCGTTGACTATATGGTAAAATTAAGCAGTTGTTTTGTTGACAATGGTTGCACATTGATCTTGTTAATGTGTTTTGTCTTAATAATGAAAATTTAATGGAGATTCAGTGACGTAGTAGGCCAAAGGAATGTCAATTAATTACACTGTGGACAAGGTAAGCAACAGTACTTAGGCTTTCGGCATGTGAACTAAGGTTTGCAGAATACATTGTAAAATGGGTTGCCAGGCTTTAAAGTGGACTATTGCTGTGAATTATTTTTCACATAACTGTAGATACCTCTACACATACATATAAACATATACGGTATATAAACATACATAGATGAGGCAACCGGTACTGGAGAAAGCACCACTGGACTCCCAGAGGCCTGTGAGTTGTCTACCTGCCCAAGGAGTGAAATCCAATTGGCGATCCACCCAAGGATCTAGCCCCCAGCACCTGGTTGCTGCCTGGTCCCTCCAAGGAGTGGAGTACAGAGCCAGGAAACAGGGCTCTCCCATGAGTTGTAGAAAACAACAAATGTGGAAGATAACTCACCTACCTGGGATCAGTTAGGAAAAGACTAGGAGGGAGGTTTGGGTACCCTACAATTTCCCATCCTACCTAGGCAGACCTATCTTATCCTCTTCATTCATTCAATGGATTCCAGTAGTTTAATGTTGCAAAAAGGAATAAGCTAAGATGAGCTGAAGTTACTAGTAGTTCACTGGCTTCTAGTTCATCTGAAATTTAGTGTACTTACAGACACCTAGGCTGGTGTAATGGTGGTGGTTCGTGGTCCCCTTGCCAGTAAGAGAACTATATGGTATCCGCAGCTGTGGAAATTGGGACAGACCGAGCCATTAGGGGCTAATGGCACACTGTTTTTGAGCTCTTGGTATATTCATTGGGTGTGAGTGCCTCAAGTCGGCCAAGGGGTGCATATGTGTGCAATAAAGCTGTGGCCAAGCCCTCGCCCACGTATTTGTGTCTTATTGGGGAAGAGTAAAGTTATTCTACTGTTATCTGTATGGATGCTATAGGCCTAAGCAGTCATGCCTGTCTGTTGCATAACTAATACTCTATTTACTTTGTTGTTGTAATTAGCCTCTTCAATTTATATAGACATTATGTTGTCTTTTTGTCAGATATATTTGTCAAAATGTTTGGGCTTGGAACTGGAGTTTTCAATGGCACAAGCAAGACGGGAGTGGCTCAAAGAACAACATAAAGCTTTGATTAGTAAAGAACTTACTGGCTTGGAGCAAGACAAAAAGAAACGAGAGGTTGGTTAATCTCTTTTTTATATCTACAGCAATTTAGTTGAAATAGTAAAATATCTTAAAGCGGTTGTTTAAATTTTTTTGAGTCATATTTTTTGGAATATTAATTAATAATAACGGGATTGAGAGATACTAGTAATGAAGAGAGACTAAAAAAATTAAAATTATATACGCTAGAAAAACGGGGTCTTAGAGGGGATATATAAATATATGCAGGGCCAATATAAAGAGCTCTTCAGTGACCTGTTCATTAACAGAAATGTACAAAGAACAAGAGGTCACCCTCTGAGACTGGAAGAGCGCAGGTTTCATAGACGACAAAGGAAGGAATTCTTTACAGTGAGGACAATAAAGGTATGGAATTCACTGCCAAGGGAGGTGGTGTTATCCAATCCATTAGATACCTTCAAAAGGGGTTTGGATATTTTCTTAGAAAGGCATGATATACAGGGATATAAATAGAATAACATTAATATTTTAGAGCTTCTGATCCAAGGAGAAATCTGATTGCCTTGGAGTCAAGAAGGATTTTTTTTTAGGGTTTTTTGCCTTCTTTTTGGATCAAGAATAGGAAGGTTAGGTAGAAGGGTTGAACTTGATGGACTTAAGTCTTTTTTCAACCTTATGAACTATGTAACTATGAATATAGTTTATTTAAATATTAGGCCTGGTTCAATTATATGTTAGTAACCAGTTGCATGTATTTTTAATTACAAAAATAATTTGAAACACTTATAGTACCATTTTTTCACCATCCTGAAATGAACAGTATTATGACGATTTAGGCCATAAGTTACCACATTTCACGTCTTTGAGGAAAATTTAGATAAACACTTATTCATTTCCCTAATAATATCCAAATGACTCCCCATCCCAGTTTAAACAATTTGTGTTTATGTATAATTTTCCTTACAAATCTTCAGACATCTTCTTTGTATAAAACACTACCAGTACAAACTACAATCTAAAAAGTTAAACTATTCTTCAGTAATTGCAAAGCAATTGAATACCACATATTGGTGCTATTACATTATGTCTCAATAGAGAACTCCAACATATTATAGATCATGTTGGGAATTATAATGAGAGACAATTGCAGACATTGCATGATACATCGCAAACAACCTAATAGTTGGAAACTTTGAGTCAGGAAACCTAAAGAAAGTCCTTCCCAATGACTCAACTAATGGAAAGACATGAAGGACCAATCTTGGGCTATAAAGGCTCTTCTGTCGAACATTAGATGTAAGAATATGTGTAGTGCTTGTAGAAAGAGTTAATTGTTGAAATCCACAAAACTTTCTCTAATGAGTTTATTGTGTCTTAGAAGGCACATTTTATTCCTTGACAATTAAATAAATATGATGTTTTTTTCCTCTCCCCAAAGCACAATATATTCCATGGCTAAATTTTCAGATTGTTAGTTTCCTAGATTTTAGGATTTTTGTATTGACAAATTTTCATAGAATTTTCATATAATTCCTGTATTTCGGTATCTTCCCTTTTTAAATACAATATTATTGTGTTAGGTAAATATGTTAATAAAGAACTCTCTAAGTATGTGAGAGATTTACTGTATTTATTTAATGTACTTTATATACTCTGCTTGATTTAGTTGTTTTTAGTGAATATAATGCTCAATAAATAAGTTTATTAAATAAATCCTATAATTATATGATCTATTTTATAAACATAATTAAATCTAAATTAAATATATTAATATGTGTGAATGTGTGGCCATTTTACATGTATAAAATGAAGGTCTTGTTACTTGTACTTATAGTAAATTATAATTTAACCTTAAGACATTGTATGAGAAGAAAAGTACGGCTTGTTACACTACCTGTTTTTTTTTGTTTTATTTAATCTGCCTCTCAGTTTATAGTTCTCAGTTTATATTTTCCAGCACTTATATCACATCTTCCTCTACATAAGGCATCACCAGGGCATGTCATGCAAATGTTCCTTCATTGCCCTTGATGCTGCAAAGAAAAGTGCATTGGTATCATTGTCTGCCCTTATATAGGAAGTTGTAGCATGCCTCCCAGACTCTACCCGCTTTGCTTTAGCACATGGCATATACGCCTCTAATGTTGGGGATCACTTATAACCAAACTGTATTATTACAAATATCAAAGGGACCAGTACCCACCCCAATGCTTCAGGTGTCCAAATTGGGACACCTGCATTGGAAGATGTGAGGTAGGACCCAAGACTAGAGGGATCAAAGGCTGGACTATACCTGAAGAGCATCGTAAGGATACCAGGCCTCCATTGATTTTACAGCTCCCTGGGTTGGTCAAGGGGGATCTGAAAAACTTTCCAATTTGTTGGTGATTCCGCTGCCTGCAAAAGTGGGACCTGGGAATGTATTTTCCTTCTGTATCCCCCAGCAGCACTAACAGCTAAAATGTAGCTCCTTCTCCAAGTAGTGAACGAAACAAATGAAAGCTACCCCCTCCCAACTGCCCCCTCAGTGTAATAATAAAGCAGGTCTTTTTTTATTGGGCTGGAACAAAATAGTTATGCTATGGGTACACAAGGAAAATTTTCCTTTCCCTTGTGACCCCAAGCAGGCATCTCCAAAGTTGAGCTAAGTTCCCCGACCCCACTGATGAGAACAAATCTTCTCTAAGTTTATCTTCCTCATCTGATGAAAAGGCTATGTGAGATGGACCTTCATGCTCAGAGGTAGAAGAACCATAGTCTATTTTATCACACTTAGGGACAAAAACCTGTGAGGAGCATTATACTGCTGTAGCTGAAGAAACAGGAGGAATCTGGTTTCTTAAAAGCGCAGAATGGAGCCATTTCAAACATTCACTCCCATCATCCTCTCTAGATCTGGGACAGGAAAAACAGATCTTTGACTTAGAATCACCCAGAGACTTTTTGCACAAAGAACATGCCAAATGCTTAGTCTTGGAAGGGGGCTTCATAGAAGTCTCCTCCTGGTTTGCCACAACTTGCTTGTCAGCCATAATTACAGGAAAACAATCCAGGCAAGGACTGAAGACCACAAGGGAAGCGGAGGTGAGGACACCTCCCCATGGACACAGAGGTGAGAACATCCCGGGCATGGCGGCTCACCCTCCATTTGAAACAGAAGGTAGAGGAGCCTGCTCAAAGGCCCATATACCCAAATGCAGGGTAGTCCAGGTAGCTCTCAAGAGTCCACACTCAATGCTCCATCACTACCTAGCAGTTCCCATATACCCCCAAAAGAAACTAGTAGAGGTGCTTTTTATATATATTGTCTATCCCTAACAACGGCTCTTTTACCTATTGTGTGATACACCCTAAATCCCTCTAGACTGTAAGCTCGTTTGAGCAGGGCCCTCCTCACCTGTTCTTTCTGTAAGTCAAATTGTTATGTTACATACTTCTTGTTGTGTCCTGTCCACCCATTGTAGAGCGCTACAGAATTTGATGGCGCTATATAAAACAATAAATAATGATATGTTGCATGTAAATGGGATAATTGGGATTTGGGCTCTGGCACAAACAGTCCCTCTGTAATAATCGAATAAATTGATTGCAGAGTCTCACGCCAGAGCTGGAAGCACAAACACTGCAAAAGGAGAAATCGGTTTTGGTTTTGCAGCTTGAAGCACTTAGGCGGGAAGGGAGTGAAGCCGAAAAAGATCTGAATTTACTTTGCCAGTTTTACAAGGAAGAAGCCAATGCACAGAAACAGCATATTTTACAGGTAAATCAAATGTATTTTACATTTTATCTTCTTATCTGGAACTCTTAAAAAATATTAGAGTCATCACTACACATATTTCAATTAAGAACATCATTTTGTGTGTAAAACAAATTTGTTTTAAATTATTATTAGTTGTACACAAATAAAACAAATAAAACATGTGACTATCACTATTTGTGACAATCATCAGGCTTTCTGGATAATTAAATAATACAAATGATAAAGCACACATTATACAATACTATAATTTTATTGAAAAATTGAATGCACCTATATACATAAAAGAAGTATAGGAGCAACCCAAACCCCATGTCTTTAACTGCCTTGACGTTTGTTGCCTCTTTAATCACCACCAGTCCCGTTTCCACCGCTGTGCCCACCTGCAGTCCAACCCACCGTGCCAGCATCTTAAGCACTGCCAAAACGTGAGCTGCCGTGTGCTGCTCATCCATAACTTCAGCATGGAATAGAAATGACCTATGTCCCTGCTGCCCCTCTGACATGTGGTAGTGATGACCGCAATTCAACCTGTTTGACACTCTCTGATTATATTTCTATCTAACACTGACTGACAATCTGATCTGTTTCTGGCTACTACTGACATGCTGTTGGAACCACTTCTTAAAGCCATAAACAATTTGGCAAAATTTCCATCAATTTCAACCATATATTTCCAATGTATATTAGCATATTCACATTTCATTGAAAGGCTTATTGAAAATGCCAACTGAATAAGATGGCACCACGTCTGCAGGTAGTGAATTCTAGGTTTCCACCATTTTGACTTTAAAGTACTTTGCTGTTGCTGTGTTCAGAATAATCTTACCAGATCTCAGGGGATGACTATGTGTTCTCTGGATACTTATTTTGCTAAAGAGATCCCTATAGAGTTTTTGTATAAATAAATCCAACCCTGGACGCATTTTACTTCCATAATGTGTTGTAGTCAGAAAATATATTTTTGGTATACTTCTTCTACAGCGTGGCCCTCCTAAAGTCACTGCTGCCTTTGGCCACTTGGAACTTTGAAAGGCATTCATAAAGGGTAGTGATTAATGACTCTTGATATTCAGATACACATGTATGAGTTCTCATTTTTTAGATATTTCATGCTTATCGCGGGTTGTTGGAAGAACAAATGGAAGCTCAGGAGCAGCGTTACCGAAAACTTCTTGAAGAAACAATACAGGACGCTGTTCAACTTTCAACGCAGAATCAAGAATTAGAAAGAGAGAATAAACAGCTACAAGAAAGTGAGAGCATTACACCACTTACACAAGACCATGTCTAAAAGGGGTCAGAATTCAGCACAAGCAATGCACTTAAACATACGGCAATGAATGAACATAAAAATCACCATAAAGCCACAGTTAGAACAACTGCTTACATATCAGCACATTGATCCCTAACATCAGCATTAGCTTACTCCAAGAGTGCAAAACTTGTCATCAAGAGCCGCAAACAGGCCACAAATTCTGCATATCGCGTTCAGATAATGAATTCTTAATTCAGATGCTTGTGATTAGGTTGAGACTTCTAAAAACAGTGGCAGTTTGCAGCCCTCGAGTACTGGAGTTGTGCTTGCCTGGTGTACAATCTAGATACCAAGACATAAAATAATAAATTAACATTAAGCATAACCAACACTTTTGGCATAACATTCTAAAGATTTCTTATAAACTGTAATAAAAACTAAACTCGTTTATGACGTAATTTTATAAAAGTACTGTAATTACCAAAGTTTGTTTTCTTTGGAGAGAAAAAAAAGTTATTCATGTGTATCTTTAATCTTATTTAACAGTTATCAAAGAATTAAGAAAGAAGGACGCAAAGAAAGCATAGCAGATGTTCCAGAAGACAAGCAAGCATCATTGCATTTGCAGAAATTGACAATTCTGATGTTATGTCAAGTTTATTAAACTAGAGCAGGTCTAAGAAACTTATATTTAACATGCTTCCAACAGTCTCATTATTATGCAGTTTAAGATATTCTGTGTTTCGTCTCAAGGAATTACATCACAAAATTCAAGGGAATGTTCCATTTAGTGGCACCTAATGTGTAGAACAAATTCTAAGCAAAATAGCAAAAGAAAAAAAATGTTTTGATAAATTATTCTTTTTTTATATATGTAACGGGTTCACCAAGAGAGCTGTATTAACTCCCAGAGATCACCCACATGTATCCTCCTCTTGTCCCCGGAATAACTTCCAGCACCAGCCAGCATGCGCACCTTGGAACCCTGCTATGTGTACCCAATAAGTAGACACAACTACCTTGAACTGAGTACAGCAGGAATGAACAGTTTATTGATGTAAAACATAGACTCATATAGCCACAGAACCTTATTAACATAAATTAACATTGATAAACAGGTAGACAACCAAACCGTTAATCCCCAGGCAGCAATCCTATTGATGGGATTAATTAAACAATGGAGTTCCTGCCTGTTTGGTAGCTGGGCTGGAGCCATCTCTGAGTACCTTGGGGCCTTGTATGAAGGTCATTCTGTCATATATCTCCCCTTTTAAAAAGAAGACTGAACTGGGGCCAGACCCCAACCGGGTCTGCATCCGGTTCAGTCGGAAGAGCACAGCTCCGTCGCTCCTGGAGTTGTGGATGCAGGGGGCTGGCAAAAGGCACCGTTCCCACTAACCAGTCCTGGGGTGCACTTAGAGACTGGGGAGTTCTGGTCCCAACCGAGGACAACAGTCCCACCAGCCAGGGCAGGGAGATAGGGTCCATAATCTGTGGGTAGCAGGCTTGCTTTCAGTCCTCTCCACAGGCCCCAGTGATGGACAGTTCCGTCACACACTCCATCACAATATACTAGCACGTTTCTATGGTTTCAAACGAAAGCCCTATTTTTCCTGAAAATATAATTTTGTGTGGGTACAAACATGGAAAAGGGGAATCTGATTTAGACCAATATATAGTAAAAAATAGCAAAAATGACTGTTGCAGGACTACAGTTGTAGGAGGACGGGAGGGACACAGTTTGGAGACCGCTGTTTTGGAGGACAAAGTTTGAAACTACCTAACATCAAATACTCCTCAAGGTGGGGAATGCAACCCAGAGCAGTGAACTCATCCATAGGCCTAGGCTGAAATAAGACTTTATTGATCCTTAAAAGACATACCACATTACGGAGACTAAATAGAAGAACCCATGTTTAAAGGGACAATGATTAATATTAATACGTCTTCACTTCTCTTCCCTTCAGTTTGCAGAGTGGCTGGGTTCCGACACACTGTTTTTGCCCTGGCCTTTCGGTGAGCTGTAAGAATAATTACATAGGGCTTACACGGTCACATTTTGTTTTGCTCTGTGGACTGGAAGGCCAATAAAGCCCTGTGGGTTCAGTGAGACATTAAGGGAAGATCCAGACCTTCCACCGGCTTTATGGACAGGAAGAGGCAGACATATTTAGTGCTCCCTGTGCTTTGCCAGCTTTTGGGGCTGAAGACCCTACCCTTCTTAAAGGCTTTTTTTCAGAGTTGGGTAGGGAATATGAGTGGGGCTTAGTCCTTTATGGCTCATCGCTGCACTTTGGCACAGCTTTTGTTTTTTTACTTAAGACAGGAGCACAGCACTGGCATGCTAGCCTACTGAACAAACTGTCACGGAAGGCACATAAAAACACTTTGCAGACCTCGTGGAGGCTTAAGTCCCTGCAACTTCAGTTTTTCATTCATGAACCATTAGCAAAATATAATCTATATTTATTTGCTTTAACTACGACGGCTGTTCTATTTTTTGCTTCATCTATACTTCCGGTAACTAGCAAATTAGTGTTTATTCTCTTAAATTATAAAAGTGAGAATTATGATATAAAGATACAAGCACAAAATATGGGAATTTATGTCAGTGGGTAAAAATTTACCTATTTTGGCTGGTAAAGAAATGATCCATATTCACAGAAGAAACTGGTGTGTGTGTAATTATACATATAATATATATATGTATACCCACCGATCAGCCATAACATTATGACCACCTACCTAATATTGTATAGGTCCCCCTTTGCCACCAAGTACAAACAAACATTAGTGGCAAGGAAAAGGCATTTATATGATCTCAATCTATGATCTCCAAGTTACAATAATCAAACACAATCTGTTTTATCTAATAACACACAATTATATTGTTGGTCCATATTTGCATAAAGCTGGAAAGGGTTACAAATTATCTGTTTTACATATTCATCAGTCCACATTTAGACAAATTGTTTATAAATGGAGATAAGTACTATCGCTACTCTCCCTAGAAGAAAAAAGGACCCTAGCGTAAAAGCTAATGGCTTGAAGGAATCAGATAACATCTCCTTTCATGAGCGTACTCTATATAAAAACATTGAGTAGGCATGGAGCGCATGACAGGACACCATTGGGAAAGCCATTGCCCTTTAATTTAACAATACTGCTTGCCTGAAGTTTGTCATAGATCACCTTGACACCGCACGTTACTTGGAAAGTTTTGTGGACTGATAAAACTAAGGTTGAATTGTGTGTGTAGAACACGCAGCACTATGTATGATGTAAAAAGTGCACTGCATACCCAAATGAGTGAACCATGGTGGAGTATGATGGAGGGACATCATGATTTAGGGCTGATTTGCTGCTTTAGGGCCTGGACTGCTTGCCATCAGAGGAGACAATGAATTCCCAAGTTTATCAAAGTATTATACAGGATATTGGGGGGCTGTCCAACAGCTGAAGCTCAGTGGAAGTGGTGTAATGCAGCAGCACAAAGACCCTAAACATTAAAGCCTAATACAGAATGGTATATAAAATAAAAAGATAAGAACATCCACCTTTTGGAGCGAGCCATTCAGAGCCCAGACCTTAACCCATTAGAGATGCTGTGAAATGACCTCAAGAAAGCTGTTCACACCAAACATCCTAGGAACATGGCAGAGATCAAATAGTTCTGTAAGGAAGAATGGTCTAAAATGCCTCCTTAACATTGTTCAGGTCTGATCTGCAGCTACCCTGACACACTTGTTTAGGTTATTGCTGCCAATTTGTCAGTTATTAAACGGAACAGGTTCACTTAAAGACATGAAATATTATCATCGTGTGTTATTAGCTTAAGCACATTGTGTTTGTCTGTACTTGTGACTTAGATGTAGATCAGATCACATTTTATAAACAATTTATGCAGGAAACTTTGGTTTCACTAATAACAGACACAAATAAAATGTAATATCTTTATTGTAACAGAAAAAATATAGAAAGTCATCGTTAGAATCATATTTTGCAATCTGCCTTGGAAAAGAACTCCTAGATACAAAATTGTTCTTGAAGAAAGTCCAGTTCTATGTGATGAACCGGATAGCTGACGGAACGCAGCTAGATGATAAACATTTTAATATTGCTTTCTCCCTTGACAGAACAGTTACACAGGAAAAAGAAAATCGCACAAAAAGCAGGACAAAGGGAAATGCATCCCTCACAGGTTTGGTATAGAGCAAATACATAACTTGTAGAGTACTTGTATGGGTTACAGCTCACTATGGCCTTTTCTAGATAGTCTAAAGGGGGCCGTACAGAAATCTATAGTCTAGCCCACATGCACACAGAGCTACACATCGGGATGTGATTTTTTTAACCAAATCCATATCCGTTCTACAGATACGCGACCCCCTGTAGAGCGAATAGCTTGTTTTCAGCATCCATCGTCCAACATTCACAGCCACTATTCTCCATTACAGCTACATCGGCAGAGCAAACTACTCCAGTCACTGTACTTTTATTTTCACAAGGAATATTTTGTGCTGTTAAATACAAAACACTTTTATAATTGAACACAGATGAGGTGCACATGTTAAAGAAATTATTTTGCCAGGATGCACTTATTTGGCGCAGATTTCTTTAACATTTAACATATTTGGAAACTCGAAAGATGACATTAGGGACAGCAACCAGTCAATGTATTTCTAGATAAATAACAGCTGCCTAGTAATTGCACATTAACGTTAATATTTATAACCTAAGCAGAAACCCATAAAACATGTTATTGGAAACACGGAGGAAAAAAAATAGTACAAAATGTATTTAAAAATTATGCCATGACACATCCATTGACTTTAAGGGTATTTCTTAATACTAACTGGCTCTCTGCCTTGGGGCACACCCTTTATAACCACAAACCATGTAATATGTATTTACATGTAATAATTTAAGATGGATCTCTACTAACCAAAAATGTTTGCGCGAGAAGATGTGTGCATGTGTTAAACGCACAGGAAGATGATCTGAGATGAAACAAAAAAATGGTCCCTAAGCACAAAATTCACAAGCCATTGGTTTACAGGTTTTGCTTTATAGCTTTCAGCGCAGGTCAGTATGTAAGAGGTAGAATCTTATCTGAATTCCTAACGTTCAAATTAATATTCATGCAAGTCAGTCAAAACAGACGTGGTATTTCATGGAAACAATCACAGGACCAGCAGATTTCAAGTTCCATTGAGAAAACTGGAACAGAATTAGAAAGAGAGAGCTTTTAACCTGGGAATGGCACCATCTATGACACAGTTTCACTTGGCACCATAATACAAGTAGACTGCTATACCAATGAGAGCGACAGCCACAAAAAAGAGAACAGTCAGCTGCAGCTGCAACAGGACAAAAGACAAAAGTCCATTGACAAGCATGGAGAATGAAATTACGAAGAGCCTGGTGATATTGCTGCTGTGTTTCATAATGGCAGACATGATGAGGCCATTGAGTGCTTGACTGCCAATGATCACCAACACCCAAATGGAAAAGCCATCAAAAAAACCACTGCTGTGGCGGCTGCTAAAGTGAGCCGCTAGGTTTGCCACGATGCCAAATGAGTATAAGAAAATGTTCTGCATGTTCAGTGGTAGGGTCTGTGTCTTTAGAGTAACCTCTGTATAGACGGCAGAAAGTCCAGATATAAAGCAGTAGAGAAGCATTAGCAGAAGCCCTGGTAACGTGACGTACAGATAATTTGGTGAAGACACCGTTTCGACTTCTCGAATGCCACCGTAACTATAAAACACCCCAGCAGCCATGAGCAGGAGGAGGGCCAACCACTTCTTGAAGGACAGCTTTTTGTGCAAGAAGAAGCTATACAAGAATGCAGTGCTGACAATCTTTAGGTTACTCAAGACTTGAAAAGTGCTGGGATCCATAAAGTGTTGCATGTGTACCACTAGGTTGTTGTTCACACAATAAAGTATGGCAGGCAAAGCGTAAGGAGCAACTAAACGCCATGTAACAGGCATATCCAATGATCTCTGATCCCAGACCAGGAGAAGCGCAATGGACATTATGAGTTTAGTGAACTCAATTAGAAGTACAACAGCCGATGAACTGAAGGGAATCTCTCCGTTCACTTTGCATTTAAATATAAGAGGTGCATGGGAGCCATATATAATAACAGACATGACTACCATTAGGCCCCATAACGCATGCAGGATTTTTTTGCCACTGGAAGAATGCATGGACTCATCAGGACTCAGATTACCCATGATAAATATCCCTGCTAAGGTTAAATCGAAATCAGAGCTCTGCGTATCACGGTGTTAAGTACCTGTCATTTAATTATATATGGATGAGTAAATGTAACTGGAAAGAGAAAATTATTACAGGTTATAATTGACATGTTAATTTATATTAACCCTACAATAGCCAAGTATACATTTCCACAAGTAACTCTAGTACTTAAAAGCTGCTCCACAGGCATGAGTCTAGTTAGTAAGCCGTATTTAAACTTCATGACCAAATGCAAGACAATTCATGCTGAAAGCATTAAAACCAAGTGAATTCATTGATTGTCCTGCAAAAGCAATTCATGCCAATAAATAAGGGATGCCCCTTCACACCATTGCATTTTCTCCAAAATACAAATTATATAGAATCAGGTGGTGCACAACCAGAGAAAGCATTAAAAAAATAGGTTATCAGGCCTGCTGAAGATATTGTGCCAAATTTCCCTTCACTGGATCCAGTTGAAATATTTGCAGACACAGCAGCGGATTGCGCAATATGAGAGGTACCTAAATGTTACATCCAGTCAGTATAAAGCACTTAAAGCATTGATAGGAGTAGTTAATGGAGTGTGAGCATGTCTTGTTTAATCTGGCCCCTTCTTCAAAGAGCCAAGGTAGTCCTTTATGGTCTTCTCGACATTAGGCACTGAATAGGACTGAGCTGCATAGATGCCGGTGCAAGTTCCAACAACAAAGCCAAGGACTGCAGAAGCCCTAAGTTTGGCAACGACATATCCAGCCAGGAATCCTTTCAAGAATGGAGACGTTAAGAACGAGCCGTTCTGCGAACAGAAAAGTCTGTATTAACTTATATATGAATTAAGAATAGGAAAAGGGAATAAGTGACAAAGGCTACTGTTCAGGTGTTTGGAAAATGGAGGGGATGAGGGAGAATGATTGCACATCGTTTCCAGTAGCCATTTAGGAAACCTATGAACCTTTATGAACATTATATACATTTACCTGAGTGACGCCAGCTTGCACCTCGTTTTCCAGTCTACGTTGTAGACCTTCCAGCTGATCCTTGAGAAATGCAAGGTCCTTTAACTTTGGTGAACCCTGAAAAAAAGGCAGACATTGTAAGATGCACTCCTAAAGCCCATTTAGCACTTCGACTGGTATTTCCTTACTGCAACTATAACTTACTCCTGAACCCCTTAATTTCATGCTTTAGCTGTGTGCATTTTGTATAGCTTGCAGATTTTAACTTTTAGCTCTCCCCCTGTCTAGCCTTATTATATTTATTAAAGGCAATTAACAATGTCTTACGTTCATTCATGTTTTTGTTCACCTGTATCCGCCCTTCATGGGAATAGCACTATGGAATCTTCTGCCCAATATATATATATATATATATATATTATATATATATATATATAATGTAACGATGCACTGCAACCAGTACACATACAGCACCCTGCCGAGGAGACATTACAAACCAAAGCCATCTTGCCATACCATATTCATATTATTATTTATTGTTTTATATAGCGCCATCAAATTCCGTAGCTCTGTACAACGAGTGGACAAGACATAACAAGTAGTATGTAACATAACAGTTTAACTTAGGGACAACAGGTGAGGAGGTCCCTGCTCAACGAGCTTAGTGTTTATATGAACAAGGACAGACTTTTTTGCTATTTTCAGACATCAGTAAAGCAAACAAAACTAACAAAGTGTTTGATTCATCGTCCCTGTTGGAATATGAACCGTTACCTTCTGAGGTCACACGTTTAGTGAATATGCCTGCTTAGTATGGAGCGGTGGATCATCACTCAGCCACGAGGAGGGTCCAAATCATTTTGTAGCGTTCCAATTTACTAAATGAATAAGACATAATAGCCTTACTATTCCTCTAACCGTCTTTGGCCATGGAGACGTTACACCATGTTCGGTGGCAGAGGGAAGCGATAAAACATTGTCTGTGACAACTCAAGGTTTATCCACAAGCAATCAATCCCAGGGACAGATTTCCAATAGAGACGTTTTATTTATCACACTCTCGTGCTCACTTGAGATTTTTTTCTCGTATGTAGAAGTAGCAGAACTATAGAGAAAGAAGGCAGGGATATATCGAGAGTGAGAACGTCACAAAGGGGGAAGGCGCCAAGGGCTCCTAAAAGCCACCCAATGTGTATACTGTATTGGCCTGATTAAAGGCCACCCCCCAAATTGTCTATAACGGGGGTTCAGCACAGGGATGAGCAATTTGTATCGCCCGACGCCCGTGACATGCAGTTCCGTGCGCCGTTCAGGAGTTTTTTTTTTATTTGGCCCTGGTGCAGGCTTCTATGGTGGAGAGCCTGTGTGATGTGACCTTCCGGTGTTCAGTCGTATAAACCCGGCGGAAGTGCCAGGTAGCAGCAGAGGTTGCCTACGGGCATCGTGCAGACATCCACCTGCTGCCCCCCACTAGACAACAGGTCGTCTGAAGCTCAGGGGGCCAGTCTGGGGATGCATTAATAAGTCGGGGGAGGGGCGCAGATGTTTGTTTTGCAAACATTTTATTTTCCAAATCCTTCAAATCTTAATGACTTTCTATGCAGACATGTGTGTGTGTGAAGCTATGGCAGCATACTGTATTTGTTCGATTATAAAACAAGGTTTTTCCAGAGCAAATGCTCTGAAAAATACCCCTCATCTTATAATCGGGATTGTCTTATAATCAGACTCAAATAGGTCTGACTATGAGACCAAGATCCAGATCCCCCGCAGCGCTGCAGGGGACCTGGATCCTCCTGTCTTCTGCCTCCCATTTAACACAACCCGCCCCCAAACTTACCGGTGCTTCTGACTCCCTGGTGTGTTGTCAGGGCAGCAGGTAGACGTCTAGGCGATTCGCGTAGGCAACGTCCGCTGCAGCCGGAAGGAGTTGCCATTAGCAGCGGGGGTTGTCTGCGTCCATCGCGCAGACCTTCCCCGGCTGTCAGAGAGGAGATTTCCCTGCAGCGCTGCGGAGAATTCTCTCTGACAGCCGAAGGCGTAGACGTCTACCCGCTGCCCCAACTACACACCATGGAGTCAGAAGCACCGGCAAGTTTGAAGGGCATTCAGGGGAGTGCTAAATGGGGGCCATAAGGCATTTCTGTAGGCAGAGTGCTCTATGATATGCGTTTTAACCCCCTTTATGCCACTCTGCCCCATAATATGCCTTTTAACCCCCTAAATGCCAGTGGCATATAGGGGTCAAAAGGCATATCATGCGGCACAGCGGCATGTAGGGGGTATAAGGCATTTCTGGGGCTGAGTGGCAAGCCTGGGGGCAGATGTGCATAACTGGGGGGCAGGTTGAGAAAAATATTTTATTTTTTTTTATTTTGCAATCATAGCTTTTATGAAAAAATAGTTTACATAAACACTTACTGGTAAAACTTTTTTCCTATAGGGTCGTCATATTCAGGCTTTTTCTTTTTTTTTCCCCCCTAAATTAATATCCAGATTTTGGGGGGTCATCTTATAATCGAGCAAATATGGTATATATATTTATATTTTTTGCCCATCTTCCGGTGTGTTACTTACTGTTACTTATTACTTATCTATATACATAAATATATAAATGGTTTTTTTCGGGTGTGTTTTTTTTGGTGTGTTACTTACGTTTAATAAAATTGGACAATATAAATATAATATTGTTATTCATTATTTTGTTCTTTTTTGTCCAATTTTATTAAAAGAAACACACCAAAATTGGACAAAAAAATGCAATAATATAAATATATGTATATGATTACCAGCAATCACACTCTTATCATGCCCAGGCAACCAGAACAAGCTAGAACCTGGCCATGATATAAGTGGGATTGCTGTTATATATATATATATATATATATATATATTGTTATTGCACATTCTTTGTCCAAGTTTGGTGTGTTACTTACTTGTGGTGTGGAAAGTGTGCACCAGAGAAGTAAAAAAGTGGCAGGCATGTGAAGTAAAATAAACTTTTCCCTAAACTGTGTATCTTTAGTATATTATGGCATTAAAAACTATTTATTCTATGTGTTCCTAACCTCCCCCTCCCCCTTTTTTATGATGACAATAGTTTTATACACATACGTAATCTAGAAACGCGAAGAATTTTCTGGTACAAAGTTCCCTCGGTAAAGGTCTTAAAATTATGATCTGCAGCATAGAGGAAACAAACGCCTGGCACGTAACGGGTGAATATTTACTGGGAAATATATCGGATAAAATACTCAGCTTGCTACAAAAGGCTCATCATTAACATGTCATGTTCTATTAATTATGCAAACGAGGCCTTGACCTTCCCAGCCCGCCTAACACTTGCCCGAGTTATTCGGTGGCGCTGACACGTGACGGAATTATCAATTCTAATAAATAATAATAATCAATGAACTATGTCTTCAGTCATACATGTATGACACATGTACAGGACCGACACACATGCTGGCAGCCTCTACATGCGGAAACATTTCATTCACTTTTTAAATAACTTTATTCCCTCTTAACACTGTCACTACGCTGACAAGCACAACTTTTACACTAGGAAAACATTAACATTGTCCTACACTATTATGACAACGCAGACACTACGTCGGTGGGAAAAGCGCGAGAAGCATCCGCTAACTATACATTAACGCGGATAAATAAAGCGGACGGCGGGTCACAGATTCCAGCCGCTCTCTCCCTGCTCACCTTGTCATCCGCCATCTTGTCCGGCAGGAGCAGACGCACTGAGACACACACTACCGGCGCATCGATGAGATCTGTGACTGCAGTCACGTGGCGCGAACGATGTTTCCGCGATTGATTATACAGGCGTGAGCAGGATGACAATATAACGTAGAGCAGTAAGAGCACTGGATGTTTTAGTTTTTTAGGGATTAAAGGCAAACTCTAGACACAACTATTAGTGTTATTTAACTATGCTTTGTGTAGGCGCCAGATTTTTCCATTAAATTCTGCTTCATGATCCTGCTTGGTCTACTCCGATGACTTTTAACTTTTTTTTTTTTTTACCTATATATACTTTTTATTAAAAACTCAAAAGAAGAATTCATGTTGTAAAACCATCTGACATCACCTTCCTATATGATTAACATACCTGGGAACTCTCCAGGTTTGACCCGGAGATTGCCTGGTGAAGCACCGCTTCTCCGGTTCTCCGGTTCTCCGGGTCAAGACCTGGTCGACATGGTCGTGCCCAAGTTCCCTTTAGGCAACTCCCCCCGACATCACAGGACCGCCTGCTGACGTCAGTGGGCAGTCCTGGCCGCGTCCCGCAAAGGAAGTCTCCGGGTAGCCCGAGACCATAAGTTCCTAGGTATGATGATCAATTAACCGCTCTGATGCTGGAATCGGCCATACCATCTCTATCATGTAGCAAACAGATGTATGTGTGACACAAATTGGTGTGACGCTGCATACCGTTTAGACGAACACACACAGACAGTAATTCACTCGCTGTAACACACAGATACACACGCTAACACATTCATTCACACTGTACAGAACCTGAGTCTGGCTATCCCTAAAATAGCTGTGGATACATATTTCCTTTGGTCTGTGACTGGTGCCTAAAAGCTGGTCCACAAAGACACGGGTCTCGTTAGAAATCAGACAGTGTTACTTAAAATACACGAGTAAAAGACAATCCGAGCTGAATGCTTTGGAGCCAAGTGACTGCGCCATTTGTCCTGCAAATGCAATCCATGGCAATAAATAATTTTGTATGCTTCAGTTTGTAATATTGCTCTGCACACCATAGCATTTCATCCAAAATACAATTTGCAATGCATTAAGTAAAATACAATTAGAGAAAGCACTTTAACAAACAGGCCTGATGGATCACTTTAAATAATTGCAGTCACGGCAGCACACTATGCAATATGAGAGGTACTTAATTTCCCAGGCCATACAAAGCATTTAAAAGTAGTAGCTAACAGAGTGTGCGTGTGTTGTCGTATCTCATCAGAGTTTTAAAAAGCGTCTGTAGTCCTTGATGGTCTGTGCAGGGAATCTGACCGATTTGGTCTGTACTATAGGAATACTTGTGTAACGACAAAGGCAAGAGCTGATGATGCCTTTTGGGGGTTTGACAACGATGTAACCAGCCAGAATTCTCTCTACTAATGGAGATATTAGGCATGAGCTATTCTGCAAACAGTTTACTTTGTAATGACATATCTGAAAGGAGCACTCAAGTCCTGTTTTCATGTTATATACATATAGGGGTCCAATTTGCATGGAGTCCTGCATGCATGCTTTGGTTACCGACGTTGGAAAATAAAACTTGTTCAGCTCCTCCCCTAGCTACCTCCAGTGAATGCAGGGTATGTACCTTAGTATGCTTCTTGTACAGGCTTAGAAACTCCCATTCTAGTCGGTGGAAGTGAGCTCCCATTGGAATGAATGGGTGTAGCTGCAGCCAATCATATTGAGCTCTGAATGTAAGCGCTACATAAATTGTTGGCGCTATATAAATAAAACATAATAATAATGCTGATATTTTGCTAGCATGGGCACGATTGGCTGTCGTTTCAGGTAGTGCTACTGAGCATGTGCAAGAAGTGAGTATACTAATGCTTTCTGGTTTCAGCAGAGGTGGCCGGTGCAGGATTTGAGGCAAAAGTCTAAATTTCTAAATAATCCAAGGATACGGTTCCTGCCAACATTCATATGCATTGGATCCCATAGAAAATGAACTGCAACATGACTTCAATTAACCCCTTAAGGACAAGGGGCGGTCCTAAAACCCATTGAAAACAATGCATTTTAAGCCCTGACATGTACATGTAAAGATTATTAAGTTTAGCTTCCGCTGAAGTCTATGGGGGTGCTACTCCGTATGTGCAGGAAGTTTATTCAAGTATGCTTCCTATTGCTGAAAAAGGCAGAGAATGATAGGATAAAAAAAGGAATATAAGCCTAATTTTGCAATTTAAATTGTATTGTAAATTGTATATAAATTGTATTTATATGCATGTAATAAAGTGCACTGGCGTACATCCAACATTGGCACCTGTATGTATTAACTGCATTAACAGGTTTAACCCCTTAAGGACAATGGGCAGTCCCTAAACCCATTGAAAACAATGCATTTTGAGCCTGTACATGTACGGGCTTTGTCATTAAGGGGTTAAAGGATAAAGAGACGACGCTTTCATTCAATGGATGAAATCATGCATATATATTATTAACCAAATCATAATACATGCATAACAACCAGCAAAGAAAGAGGAATGGAACAGAATATGCCGCAGGGCTAACGCCAGGCACCATACACTAGTCCGTGGCAGAGTCTCGACATTGCTGGAAGGGTCCCAATGATATATCTTTTAGTGATACACGAAAGCCTATGTATTTGTCTATATGGTCATGCTCTTTAACTATTGTTTATCAATTTTGTGGTTACAGGATTCTCATGCTGAACTCCCTATCCTGTTCTAAAGCTCCCAACACCCCAGGTTCAAGGGCATGTTCAGTTGTGTTCAGCCCCACTAGAAAATTCTACATTACATAATTTTAATGATATGCTTTTATACAGAGAAAAACAGCATATTAACCGTTTCCTCAAAAATTAACCCTTACACCACCATAACGCCTTCATCACACTATTAACCCTGTTGCGTCACAATTACCTTCTGGACACTACATCCACTAAAGCAGAAGTTGGCAGGTCATTGGCTAAGGATTATGATGGTCCAACCTGAACAAACTGGAATTCATACATCAACGGAAGTAAGCAGGGCCAACTCCGCTTGCATGAGCCAAACAGGGTTAGCCTTTTTAACATGCATAAATACATTGGTGATTTGAAACCTCAATCCCCCCAGCAAACTCTCGATTTACTGAATTAACCCATGTATGAGATACTTGTGTAACTGAATAAAACACTTGATTTTATTGACACAATTCAACTAATAGCACACAATGTGTTGAATATACTCAGAACAAACATCCTGAGCTGGTAGGAAAGAGGAAATTAAGATGGAAGAGGAGTGTGGAAATTTGGGTTCCAAAGGATTGTCGCTTATAAAGAGCGACATTCTTTTCCAGACAAGAAAGTACTACCATAACTAAGCAGTGATGTTTGAGCAATCCAGAATTGCATTGGATCGATCAACTTTATGCCCCTCTGTACTTTTTGTGACACTTACGTCTACACAGCCAGTTTGTAACCACATTATAAAGAATTGGACATAAATCAGGAAAAAACACTTTTGTTTTTTATTTTTTGACCCAAATTAATAACCACATCCACCTCTAATACTCCGCGTGGCAGTTTATCCCATTATGTAATGGAAAAATGAAGCAATGAATTTTGAGTGCTGTAGCATCTGCTTGTTTTTTCTGCACACAATGAACTTGGCCAAAGGCCCAGATGCGGACACTGATTTCTTAAGTTGACCTGATACCGAAGCTGGATCGACGCCTGATATTGTTCCCTAGTATTAATGATATTACCGCATGATGCCATTGTTAATATCACTGCATGTTATCATTCACAAATTCATTTTATGATATCTTTGTAAATCAGAGTCAAGGTGACACCTTTATCGGCCAACTGAGTAGAACTCGAGTACAAACTTTCAGAAGAAGATAGGTAACTTGAGTTTTGGGTGGTTTACTGTGTTATTGTGTGGTTTCCCTAATTAGAAGGATTTCATGTGGGTTTCTTTTCTGAGTTTCTGAGTTGTAATCTTGCAGAAATAATTCACTGGCTGGAGCATTGATAATATGTACTTTAGGTTTTCAGGATGGGTCAAAACTAAATTCAACATAGGTATAAGGTTGGAACACGCCGTAGACTTTTCTAGCTTAACATATCATGGAACCATTGGGTTGGGTCGTGGTTAGAAGCCATCACTGTGGCTACCTGTGTTCTCAGTTCTGTGGCTCAAAATTTTCCTCTCACAAATACTAATTAATGGTATGTCAGTAATCTTAGGAAGAGTATGTTATAGGTTTGGCTGCGAGAATGTTCTGGCTTGTACCATTGAGTTAATGGGACTTTTATCATTATTGGTTATGATAATAAATAGGGAAGCTATATAGGAGGCATTGTGAGGTTGTAGGGTTTTATAATAGTCTGCAGTAAAGCCATTGGTTCTTGGGGCTTTGTTACTCAAATTTAAAGGGAAGCACACAATCTGTCATCCTAATCCTCCAGAACGTACAGCTGCCACCGCCTTCAAGTGTTACATCATTGTCTTCATGTGATCTTTGTTATAATAAAACCTTCATCGTCCAAGCATTCCCTCACCTTCTGTATCATCCCTGCTCATCTGTCTAATAGACTTAAACTTAAAAGATCATGGCTCGCTTGTCCTTCTGTAACAGTATGTCTAATATTTGTTGATGTTTTTATTATCTATATCTAAAAATAATGTTACTTTGCATTTTTACTCCCGGACATTGTAACAGAGTAGCGGAAATTCATCATGCTCTATAAATAAAACTTAATAAAAATAAAACCATATATATATAACATTTAAGTCTCTTCATTTAATTTGCTTTCCAGCATTTAGCAATGCCACTTTTGCTGCCACCTTTAATGTCACATTAATGAGCTGACCCTTAGAATCTGCTAATCAGGGAGACAATTAGTGAGGCGAGTAAGACAAGGGTCTTCTATGAGGAATAGTGTCAAATGCCTTGTTGGTTGATCTATTATTTTAGTTACCCAGTCAAAAAAGATTTTGCAAACAACCAGATAACATCCTGTATATATAAAGGTTTATCACATTTTTTTGGTTAATCTAACAATTTTCTCCTTTGTGTTTGCCTTAAGTGAGTTTTCATCGGCATCGAGGCACTCAGAAACCAAAAAAAAGTATGGGCCTCATTTGATTGCTCTACAGAACAAACACATTTGCCCTATTGAATGGTGCATTTGAAAGGATGTTGGTAGAATTAGTGCATGGAAAGTGTTAACATCCCACCCTTTGAAATATCCTGGGGGTGTCTCATTTTCAGAAATATATGGCTTGATGGGGTAAATTGAATTGGGCAGCTTCAAAGTAGGACATAGGCACAGGATTACAAGATGTCAAAATTCCAAGTTGAAAAACTGTCCCAAATATGGCCTTTTAGCCCCCAAACAACCTGACAAACCTATGTATGGGTAGAATCACTGTACTCAGGTGCTGCTGAACACATATTTGTTACATTATAGGGGTTGTTGTTTTTTTAGTAACCCTCTAAGTTCTTAGTAAATTTAAACCTGAATTGCAATCTGTGTGAACAAATCACCAACATTTTTGCCTGTTAAGCAAAGTTTGACAAAGATTCATAGTACAATGTCACTAATCGCTAATTTTGTAGAAAATCAATTCTGTTTTAAATTGACAATACGCTACTTCTACTTATTGCTTTGTAACTTGCAAAAAAACATAGAAACATTGGGTATTTGTAAACTCAGGACAAGTATTTATTTGTAGTATTATAAGAGTTTATCTGCTTATTAGATTTAATTATTTAGAATGAGTTAAAATTGTCAAAATAAAAGATCGAAACAAGGTGTATCTCTCTCATTTATTCAACCATATTTTTATTATTTTAATATCAATTTAGATTGCATCAAAACTTACCAGTATCTAAAGTCTTCTTCTTCCAGAAAAAAATAAAATAATCATTTTATCCCTAGAAATCGTAAAAAAAATCAACCAAAAGGCACAAATTCTAAAAACAGACCCTGACCTTTAAGGGGGTATAATACATGATGGCACTGAAGACGCCACATCCAACCATCACAGTGACATCCAAAATCAAGTCCCCATTTGTAACTATTAGATCTAGCACAGCCTCTTTCCTCATTGGCCCTTCTACTAATTGCCTAGCATGCTTTGACTGCAGGCCTGTACGTTGCCATTGTGGTTAACCGTGACTTTTCCTGCTTAAACACCATTTTGAGTCTTGGTTATATAATAAAGTCCTTTCCTCTGTAGATTTTCATGAGCGAGAGTTTTCCTCTGGGCTATTAAGGGACACTTTAATACATATAACTGTGTGGTCCCTTTATATATGGATCCCCCACATGCATCAGCCCCTTCCCCCAGTTAATTTTGATGCAGAAGATGTGTTTGGCTGAACACGTCTCCATGTATGTGATATACTTACCTCCTGTCAGCTTTTTGGTGAATTTTGCACACGTGAAACAAGTCACTCCCATTGATTTTAATCAGAACCCTTTCCTGCGAATGATTGGGGGCTTCCAGCAGCTAATTAATAGTGAGGATCATCATACCAGGTAGGGCATCTGCAGCAACAAGGCTGCAGTTTATACATCATTTAGTATTTATACTTTAGAATGCATTATTCTTTAGTGAGGGTGTTTAGAATGAAACACTGGAGGCAGTACGATAAGGAGTTGGGATGTTTGTTTACTAGATTAACCTAAGATATTCAGCTAGAACATATTCTGTTTTTTTGTTTCTATGCAAATAAAAGTTATGTTTACAAATTGTGGTTCTCTATTTCGCTGTTATCTTTGTAATTGCCCTAATAATTTCTACTGAGGAAGCCAAACTGGCGAAACGCGTAGAGAAAGACCAAATTGGACTCTTCAAGCTGTACTATTGCGGACTTTTGGCGTTGCGAGCTTTGATGCACATCTCTTTATGTTGTGCCTGTACGGACTGTGAGTGTCATTTGATTCCTTACATCTGTTTTGCCCAAAGATACTGCACTATTGTAGTCTGCTTTTTTATAGATTATTAAAAGGATTTTTTTTTCACTACACGCTGAGGGGTCTGATCACATCACACACAGCCCTGATTATTGTTTGTACATATTGCACTATTATCATATTTTTTGTTCCCTGTATTTGCGCCCCAATCCTCTGTATACTGGTACATTCATTAATGTGATCCTAGTCATTAAAAAAAATGGGAATACTCTTTAATTCTATACTTTGCTGAGTAAGATTGGATTTGGAACTCAGAGTCTAAAATATATTAATAAAAAATATTGAAGATACATAATAAAATGTTAGGGGATAGAAGTATACCCTCCTGTGCATCATGTAGCACTGCCAGGGCTTAAGCATCTGTTACATTAAGCTACAAACAGCATCATTCATCAGCATTTGGACAGCTCCTCCTCCAGCCCAGCTCCCACCCTCAGCAAAGACAGCTCTCATTCCCTGCTCTGCTGCTCTCTCCCATTCCTGCTGCCCTCCTGCTCAGGTTTCTGTGGATGCCAGGAGCACATCCACACTAATGGGTGCTGACTTCAGGGTATTTTAGCAGACGCCACATCTACATGAGATTCACCACATTTCATTATCTCCATTTGTTATTCTGTAGAGGTCAGACACACTGGTCTGACCGACCATCCCTCTCTAGTGGATACTGAATTCCCTTTCCTCTCAAGATGTTGGGGAAGGATTATATGCTTGCTATCATCATCGTTAATTATGATGGTAAGTAGATTTTTGATTTTGCAATAAGATGTTTACCTGTTTCTTTTTTCCTTTTCATTCCCCTAGAGACAGTGCATGAACAGAGACAGTGAGACGCATGCCAAGGTATAAAATCCATCGTAAGTTAAAGGTTTACAATAAATGAATACTCACTATCATAAATGACGGCTTGTTCTCCAGCTAGAATGTAAAGAAAAACAATATATATATTTAATAAGGGGATATATATATATATATAGTCCCTTATTAATTATAATAAACACAATCAATCAAGGATGCAATCTGGTTCTTTATACTACCAAATGCTCCATGATCTAGGCATCTATTGTGTTAAAGACTGGGTCAATAATAATCCACCTAAAATAACACTTCATAACATTTAACTTGTTTATACCTGTTTATAAAAGCAATTCTGGGTAACGTAAATACTGCACAAAAGTATTTACCAAGTACGGTAAAATAGTAATCCTCCTTCGATGCATCATTTCTCCATATTTATGTTTGTACGCTAAAATATAAAAAAAAACGGAATTCAAGTAATAAGAGTCAATGCTAGCTTGATAAAGAACTATAATCTAACATACTTCAGGTGTTGTTTTCGGTTCTTTAAATTCTTCAAAACTAGTCAAATTTGACTGCAAAATTTGGGCAAAACAAGTAAAAAAATCTTACACAGACTTGCAGGTGCATTAAATGAATAATATGTGTGTTGTTCACAAAATAATTAACAATAATTGAATAGCAGTGGTCTTGTGTTTTTAAACAGTGGTTGAGCTGCCTTTAACCCCTTGTGTTCCAGGCAGATATGCAGTCGATTGAAAATCAATATATCTTTGTGTATGGACAGTTCTCCTGCTGTCTTATCTTTGCATCAAACATATAAAACATTTTCCTAAGCTACCGCATAATTTCATATTATAATGCATCTAGAATTGTATGTGGGGTTTAGGCATGCATTTTCCGAGCTGTACTTTTTGTATTGAACACACATTTGATACGGTATTCATTTTGTGGGGGAAAAGTTGTAGTTTTGTTTGTGGATGTAAAAAATTTCTGCCATGACAATTTCTGATTTGAAAATAATGAAAAATAAATAGAGCCACAAACTCACAACCCAACTGGATCTTTCTGACTGTATTACGTTCTAGACGTCCACACCCAAGATAAGCATTATATTTTGCATATAAAAGTGGATTAAGCTGTCTTCTTTAAGTTGCTCAAATACCATTTTGTGCTTTTGTGACTCTATTTTCTAAATAACATTTACACAAAACCAATTATAAATTCTCTATTTTAGAGCAAAAGTTATATGGTGTCAATAACGTGTTTACCGTGTACTAGTAGGGCTGTCTGTGTGAATAAACAACATTGATGAACTTCTTGTATGAGGATGGGATCCAACCCCAACAAATCTAGTCTTCCAATTAGAAATATTACAACTCCTGTCTTTTCCTGATTCTCTACTGAAACAAATGGTATATAAGTGGGGTTTTTAATGGAGAGACCATAGGGAAGTGGTCAGAGATAAATGCTGGCTGTACGCTTAACCTTAAGGACATGATTCCAGTAGACCTAATCAAAGCCTAGCCAAAGCATTTAGCTATCTGGAACATAACGGAGGACCTATTATGGTTTAGTATTATAAAGGATGGGACAAATGTTCTTTGACATCAAATGTTTCTTTGTTTCTGGTCCCAGTTTAAAAAAATGCTGCCTCTCTCCCTCCAGCATGAAGGGAATTTGGAGTGTATGTGACATCCACATTAGGTGAGCAAGTTGTGTGTAAATGCTGCATACTGCCAGAGGAGGGTTGGCACCTTCTGGGTCTGGGGGTAGGATTGGGCAAGTGGCCTCATTGGCCCCTTGCCCCCCGGGTAATTAACGTATGCACTGGCACACATTAACACAGACTTACAAACATACACATTTATGCTTCACATACATTTAAAATAAACACACACATGTACACTCATGCTAACACACTCATACATACACACTATAACATACAAACATACAAACTCATCCCCTTACCTCTCTTTTACTCCCTACCTACCCACCTTACCCTCTCTCTTCTCACTTCTTTGCTCACTCCCTTACCCTTCCTCTCACTCCTTCCCACAGTCCCTTACCCTCTCTCACTTGTTCCTTTCCCATTCCCTCTCCTCACCCCATTTACCTTCCCAGAGCCTGACTTTTTAGCTGCTGTCATGCACGGTGTGCAGCGAATGCCCAGTATAATATTATTTCAAGACAATTACTCCCAAGTAGCTTAGGACATTAAGTGTCATAAACATACCACAACAACATTTCAAGTGCCCAAACTGGGACACGTGTCTTGGGGGGGGGGTGGCAAACGTCGAGGAGAGGTTTTAAGGACAGGTTTGCAGAAGTGATGTGAATAATGAACATTGTACCCAGCCTCATTATGTATATATCATCATACTTGGGAACTTCCCAGCGTAGGCTGCAAGGAGCTCTTCTTATGTGGCTTTACAAGCAAGAGGGGCCAGCCAGGTTAGGGGCTAGTTACAGACAAGGACGGGGGGTAGAACCAGATGGCATTATGTTGGTTGGTAAGAGAATTGGGTGGGCTCAAAGCCAGAGAGTCCCCGGGTATGTATATCAGTGAAGTCACCTTGCTCCATAACACATAATACAGGGAACAAAATGCCAGAATATCGCTTAGAAACAGACCAATGCTGAGTGACTTGGTAAAATGCCTTCTGGGTAAATGCTCTAAAGCTTAAATCCAGATTAGCCTGAAACTGTAGTTTTGAATATCCCCAGGTGACCCTTTGAAAGAAAGCCATTTTTTTATCTGGAGAAAGGCTAAATATGTACCAAATATACTTTTATAAAGCAAATGTATTTTTTGTAACTATTTCTGAATTGGTGTAAGTGGTGGAAAATGTTGGATGAATTTTCCCCACATTAGTGTCTTATGTAGCCTCACCAACAGAGAATGAAGTACATTGAAAGTACCGGTATTCTGACATGCATATATAAACTGTAGGGAAAAACTTGTTCACCTTTAGGAGAAGTTGCAGCCCAAGAACTCTATCATAATCATAATGTCCCCTCTGTGATTCTGCTTTTGCTCCTCTGAATGGTTGCTTAAAGCATTGGTCCTCACACCAACCCAGATCCATATCCAAGAGTGAAAGTGCATTACCTGAATGCAAGCAGAAGGAGATATGTTTGGCCAAGCTCATATGTGGATAGACCAGTAGCTAGGGCTCATGGAAAGAGGCAATGTGTATGGGGGATTCTTTAAAAAGGGGGAGACATGCCTTGAAGTTCATATGATGTTTCCATTTTAACTGCCTTCTCTAGGGAACCTTGTAATTTCAATTTACCAACAGAAAGTCCCAACCCAAGAAGTCTTCTTCCTTGATGCAGTGACTTTTTATAGCTGAAATGTCCAACTCTCTTATAAACACTAGGTTTAGTTAATTCGCCACTTTAATTGGCATAAGAAAGCGGGGAGCAACCCCCCAATACTCAAAGAATTAATGTGCATGTACCTAATAAAATAGTTTTAAGAGTGATCATGTCATTTTAAAAACTGGTATCTCCAAATGTGTTATTAGCAACCTTTTCCTACCACCTCCATAAACACTCGGAGGAGTGTAAATGAGTCATATTTCAGGGCTTACATATTACAGACTATTCTTATTGATAAAGAATGCACCAAACTCATTAAATACCGCATTTCCCTCTATAGATGCATATTGCGTGTAAGAAAATATACCATCCACAAGAAGGAATTGCTGTGTTTTGTCTGCTACAAACGAAAGCTTTCTAAATATACCCAAATCTGACTTTGCATTAGGGCAATGGGACACCTGGACTTGTTTTATGAAGCCTGCTAGTAACAGAAATGTATTTATTATATCAAATGGAAAATATTTGGATTCGGAACAAGTTTTAATGTTAACGAAATTTGCCAATTTTGTTAATTTGTACGAATGTCTGTAAATGAGAAGCGACCCCAACAAAAGCAACGAAAATGAAGCAGGGAGCTCTAATTTTCATTTGCATTTTGTTGGTTTTATCTACTCGCACTTTCTCTCACTCTCCCTTTCACGCTTTCTCAATGCCTCCCTACCTTCTCCACCAACCACTTCTATGTCTCCATCTCCTTTTCTGCAGCTAGGCTTCTTGTCTTGCCTCACCTTGTTCTTCTTTCTTCTGTCTTCTTTCTTGGTCTACTTCACCTTGCTATCTCCTCTATAAAACTGGCCTCCTGGAGCACTTCAGCAAAAGGGCGGAGCATCCACGCACACCCTCTCCTCTGATTGGAAGAATAGGGAAGAGACTGCCCCCATGGTGCGTGCCGTGGCTTCACCCTTTTGTGAGAAGTACTCCAAGTGGTCAGAATAATGCAGACGGATCCATGAAGAAAGAGAAGTGCAAGTTACCCAAGCAATAAATGCATATGAAAGACCTCAAATGCATTGCTTAAAGGTGAAAGAAAAAATATATACTTTGGGAGAAACTGCAGATCTGCAGCTTCCCACCCCTCCATGTCCTGATGTTTCTCTGATCTGATTGGCTGCTCCAAAATCAAAGGGAGAGCTTTCTGCGCATACACACGGTGGGCCTTGTTACACCCTGACATTGCTTACCCAGCTCTTTCCTGCATGGAAATTGATTGGGAGGCAGGCAAAGGTGGGAAATGTATATGGGGGAATTTTGCAGGATACCCAATGCCAGTGGCGGAAATACTGGGGTTGCAGGGGTCGCAACTGCAACCGGGCCCAGGAGTTCTGCCAGTCAGGGGGACCCAAGGGGTGCCGAGCGGTTGCTGAAAACGACTGCTCGGCAACTCTTGGGCCCCCCTGACTGACAGAAATTCCAGCGGGACTTCCTCTTGCTACCGCCCGACCGCTGGGCTGGCCACCGCCGCTGCATGCCCACCGCCGCCTAGGCCTTCCGCCGGCTGCCAAGAGTGCAGTGTTGGGAGTGTGAGCGTTGTTCTGGACAAAACGCCTCAAGGCGCTCCCGAACACAGGAGTTGACGGTAAATTGACACCAAAGGGGGTAGGGAGGGTGCGGTAGATCGTTGAAAAAGGGGGGTAGGGCAGGGAAGTGGTAGCATCGTGTGAGAAGGGCAGGGGTTAGGCGAAGGAGAAGGTAGACGTCGAGAACGGGCGTTAGGAAGAGTAGGAATTCGTGGAGAGGGAGGCGTGTAAGGGAGGGAGAGATAAGGATCGTTGAGAAGGGTTAGGAGGGAGAGGGCTAGATCTGAAGAAGGGGGTAGGGAGGGAGAGTGAGATTGTGAAAGAAGGTAGGGCAGAAGGGGAGATTGTTTGAGAGGAGGTAGGGGGGAGAAAGGGAATAGATGGGTGGGATGGGGGGCCCTTACAGAGATTCTCGCACCGGGGCCCTGAGGTTTCTAGTTACGCCCCTGCCCAATGCATTTACAAGGTGGACACCATTTACTGATTCCTCTCAGCTATCATATGCATTAAAGATGTCTGGAGTGTCCCTTTAATTGACAGTGTATTTATACACCGTGCAACTTGCTTATCTCTTTTTTCAAAGTTACGAGTTAAAAAATAGCCAAACTATCAACATTTCTCTAAACTGGAAAAACATTAATATTTAAATGTCTAAAATGATATAAACTGTAAATAATATATGAGAAATCATCCAGAAGTATGGGACTTACATTTTTGTTTACAGAAAAACACAGGTTTTTGTGCACTGCTGAGAAGCTTTTCTTGAGTCGTCAATCAGCTTAACCCTGGGAACTGTGTGGGCAATGGGCATCGACATAAGCAGAACGCTAAACCCTGAAACGCTCTGAATTCACACAAAAATCCTGCAGCTAAGAGCCTACAGATTCTTGATTAAATCCTCTCCAGTGATAGCCTCCTAAGTGTTATCCTAAAATCATATAAATTGTGTGCTCTGTTATTATTAGCAAATCTATAATCCTGGCATTAAAGAGTTCTGTGTCCTTATTCATAATGGGGAAAAAACTAAATATTTTGATTAAAAAAAGAACCAAGCTGAAAATGCAGTAGCGTAATGAATTACTCCAAATCCCTACTTTGAAAGACAGTAAAACGTGTGTTCTTAGCTACTAAATCTTTAAATGTAATAAATATTAAGTATACTGTTTACCAAGACACATCTGTATGTCCTACAGAGACCATCTGCAGAACATGTAGGTGGGATTGGACCATTTTCTCTTAAATTTGTTAAGACACGATGCTCTCAGAATTGAATACAATTCAAATAAACCAAAACATTTGTTTTCCGTCGGCACATCCTAAAAATATCAGGGAAAGCTTTTTTTCCCCAATTTTCTCATATGCTATATGTATAAATAGGCAGGGATAAATTTACTGATTTATCTAGGCGGTCCTCATACTTTTTTCAGGTTAGGTTCCTGGGAAAGATAGTATAAGCTGGAATCATGTTGGTTATGGAAATAATCATGCATGCAAATTGTATTCAACTATATTAATATTATTAATATAGAATGATTTAATTTATTTCATATTATGGAATATTATGAGCGTCAGGGCAAAAATCAGCAATGAAAAAAAGAATGACAACATCAGGAATTGCGAGCATCGACTCCACTCCTCACTGTCCACTTAAATGGGAGCCCCACAGAAAAAATATATAGGACAGAACAGTTCAGACAAGCCGAGGTCAGGATTCCAGAGAACAGGATAGCCGGTATACGTAGCCGAGGTCAGGATTCAGGAGATCAGGATAAACGATACAGGATAACAACGTAGTCAGGCAAGCCGAGGTCAAACACAGGAATCAAACAGGTAAACGCTATCTGGGTGCTAGCACAGGGCATAGACGACCATCAGAAGGCAAGGTGGAACTGGTCTGAGGGGTTTAAATGGAGAACCGCGGAGGAAGTCAGAATCTCCCAACAGCCCCTCATGACATCACTTCCGGTGTCTGTGACTTGTGGCCATCTTGTGGATGGCGTAATCTCCCTTCATAAATCCCCGCAGTATGCGAGTTTGCCACTAGAGGGCGTGCCCGCGCAGCAGCAGGACGCCGTGTACCAGGAGGTCTGCCTCTCCTGCGCGGCACTTCAGAGGAAGGTAGTGGAAGCGGCCTTGCGGTGTAGGGGGGTCTCCCTCTCCCTCGTTGCGGCTGCTGCGGAGGTGGCCGTGCGGTGGAGGGAGGTCTCCCTCTTCCTCGTAGGAGGCTGCTGCGGAGGTGGCCTGCGGTGGACGGAGGTTACCTCTCCTGCGTGGCGCTGTGGGAGGGGGCCGAAGGCAGGTGAGTAACAATATATATATATAAATATATGTTCTTATTTTTTTACTTGAAATCTTTTAAACCTAATATTAACAAAATGTACAATTTATTTCCCCGGAATTATTTGAATTACTTAATCCTAATTTGTAGACCAAAGATGAATGTTACAATGAGCCACTTTTTTGTGTAATCATTTATTTTCACTCTAAAGACATGTTACACGTCTTGTGAAATATCCTGCCATTTTTTTCATATGCAAATGTGCTTCTAATTGATATATATCAGGCCGACAACATTGGGTAATAAGATAAGGCCAACAATATCCTTCCCGATATTGAATGTTGTGGAGAACATCATGGGGTCTGTTCTCCATCTTGCTAAACAAGTGGGATATCTTGTATACATTAATGGAACTTAAAAAGAATCGGTAAGTAATTTGAGTCATTGGTTCCTCAGTTGATATAAGGTTACAGATTAGAATCTGCACTTTAGCTGTTCTGCTTTCTTTAAGGTTTTAAGTGTTGGAATTAGAAAAAATCCTTGGAAAAAAGACTCCTACATACTGTGTGGTATAATGAAGTATAAGTGTTTATAAGAATAAGTTGTTTTGATTCACATAGTTACATTATCCTACATCTAGGACAATACCAAAGACTGATTAAGGTTTAAGAAAATGGGTAGACTAGATGGGCAGCAGCAACTTATATATGTTGAGTATTGCCCAACATAAAGTACTGACCCAAGGCTGTGCCCCACCACCCCTTGGACTCACCTCCCTGGCCAGCATCATATCCTTGTCCTCATCCTTTTAGGAATATGTGGAGTTGGGTACAGTGTGCTACGGAGGCCATGACCAAAGGTTAGATCAGAGATCTTTCTCTGTGACTCATGAGGGAGCCTAATTGGTCAATATGGCAACCTGTCCCTGGTTTTCTTGATTCCCAACAGTCTTGACCTAGCATAGTTGCCTGGGTCAGAATATACTGCTGTTAGGCAATATTACTTTTAGTGGCCCAAACCCACAAGAATGCAATGTCAAAAAAATATAAGCCCCTGACCTGGGCTCATCTTAGCACAAGGAGGCCCAGGCAATTATTTGAGGTTCCAGAATCACCCGGACAGTAGCCTATTCTTCCTAAGAAGACAGGTACTAAGGATTGGCAGTCCTTGGGCTGCCTTATTAGGGCTAAGCTATGGCTCTCAAAAGGCCAGCTTGGGGAGGTCTAAGATCTGTCCCTTGCAACCAGCCCATTCCTCTTGCTGTGGAGGTTTGGAATGATGTCAGATCCGAGCATTCTACACAGAGAAGAAGGGCAGGTAGCATGAGGAACATGTGAGGAGTATCTACCGAGTTTGCCCTGCATTGTTTTCAGTGATCTGGAAACCATTTAGGATCTGTCTACCTTCCTAACGTTGATTGCTATATCTTGGTATGATGATATTGTGTGTAGAGTGTCCTTTTTCTTTTAATTGCAGAAGAACTGGGTATCTGCCTACATGTTGGACCTGGTTTTTGTTTATCTATGAACTTACGGTACAGTGAGCTTTGCAGTTTTTATATATAGTAGCCTGGCCTTTGGAATCTGTATACTTTTATATCGTATCAGACAAGCTTTATGCCTGTAATATATCTGATTGCTAAGGGATTACTTTTGTGGTAGTCAGAAATACGTTGGTGGAGATGGCATTGGCCATTTAACAGGCAGTTTTGGATTATTTTGGAGGGTGGATACAGACATTTTTATTGTCTATTTTTCCTTTTGTAATTATAATAAATTAACTACCCCTTTGCATCCTGGCTAGTTTGTATTTGGCATAATATTTGATTCTCTGAATTAACAGGAAATGTCCATGCTCATACTTCCCAAGTGTCCCTGTTTAAGAGGAACAGTCCTTCCTCTGGCCTCAAGTCCATGTGCCCTGCTTTCTTTCCACTCTGACCCTGATTTTAAGTAATGTTTGTTGAGTATGAGTTGGATATCCCCATGTTCTACAACCCTAAAAGTCACAAAAAAGGAGATAGTATAAAAAGGAGATAGTATGTTCGTAAATAAAACCGTAAAGCCATATTGCTATCTTAAATGTAAATAAAAAAATGAAGTGTTGTAATATGAAATCAGGTATGAAATGGGCGTAAGGGTGAAATGTTTTAAGGTGAATTGCTAAAAAAAATGAGGGCTACACATAATCAATATTGTAATGTATAGGAAAATTGTATGAAGAATGTGAAAAAAAATCATAAAGTAATCTAAAAATCTGGTTAGCAATTTTTTTTTCAGCATGGGGTTGACCAAAAAATCATCAGTTATGGTAAATTTCACTTTTAACAGGACTGCCAGCAGAATTTGTATACGCAGTGCCTGAATCTGCCAGTGCTTGTAAAAAAAAATATATACCGTAATAACCATTGCAGTCTAAATCTAAACATGTCCATTCTTAAATGATTAAGGTTGCCATAAGTGATAGTTTCTATGTACTTATTATACGGTCATGGGAAGCATTTAGGCTTTTTTCTGTATATATCATTAATAAATGTGGAAGGAAATGATCAAGTTCTACATTATTTATCGCACATTTATTGCTGACACTGGAATGGCAATTTCCATAGCTGCCTAAAAGGTTTGTTTGGTAATTGTATGAAATTTGAAAGAGCTCTGCAGTAGGCTATTGGCATTTTTTCCCTGTTGGCATGAAGGACTGTGTATTCAAGAGACAGGGTTTCAATGTTCAAACAAGATTTAAGATGCATGATATCAACATGACTGAGTCTATGGAGGAAGCCGGCTGACCTTTGTATATTTTTAGATGTATTCAATAGGAGAACAGATACAATTACATTGTCACAGAAACATTCAAGGTTGAGTCACTTATTTTATCAATATCCTTAGAACACTCCCTATATATTGATCATTAACATTGATTTGCTTTATTTAAAAAAGATCATGTGGTATGAACAATATATAGGTACAATAAAACAAAGGAACAATAAAAGAATATAAACCATTTTTTAATTAAAATCTCTACAAATCCGCTGTTTGAGTACCCCGGTAATGACCCATTTTTGGAGCAGAATGTTTGAGGCAAAAACTGCAGCTTTTAAAATACTTCACCATGTACTTTTTAGCTTTCAAGATTGTGAAGAACAATCTATGTTCAACCTTTTTTCAACTCTCCCTCTTCACAATTCCTACCTTGAAGCATTGCATAAATTGTCTGTAGCATCACTAACTTACAGAGTTCCAAACTGCACATAAGCTGAAGATCACTATGTACAATGTCAAGCCTTGGCTGGAGTGCTGGAAAGACTCTGGACTCTGGACCAGTGGAAATGTGTTCTCTGGAGTGATAAATCACTCTCCACTATTTAGTCTGATGGGCAAATCTAGATTCAGTGGCAAACTGCCTACTCAAAATTTTGGTGGAGGAGGGATAATGGTATGGGCGATTTTTCAGGGTTTGGGCTATTCCTCTTAGTTTCAGTGAAAGGTAATGTTAATGCGACAGCATACTAAGGTATTTTAGACAATGCTTTCAACTTTGTGGCATCAGTTTGGGAAGACCTTTTCCAGCATGACTGTGCCCCTGTGCACAAAGCAAGGTCCATAATGACATATATGATGAGTTTAATGTGGAGGAACTCAAGTGTCCTGCATAGAGCCCTAACCATTGATCAACTTTGGGATGTATTGAAAGATTCTTGATGTTGTAAATGACTATTGTAGCTGTAAGTCTGTAAGCCCTAAATAGATTATGATTTTGTGCACAGATGCTGTACAAATTACATATATGAGTACCTGTATATGAGTATGTCTACAGGATACAGTCCAGGATTCATATGAAGTCTGCATCAGTTACAGGTGCTGGGCATTTAAGTCTCCTGAAGTCTCACAATCTGGGAGACTGTTGAGGGAGTTCCTACAGTCATGTAAAAAAAAATACACCCTCTTTGAATTATATGGTTTTACATATCAGGACATAATCATCTTTTCCTTAGTAGGTCTACAAATTAGCTGAATACAACCTCAGATAAATAACAACACATAACAAATTACACTGTGTCATCATGATTTATTTAACAAAAATAAAGCCAAAATGGAGAAGCCATGTGTGGAAAAACTAAGTACAGACTACCATAGGAATGGTTACCATAGGAATAAAGATGCTTAGTAGCAGACAGGTTAGCTGGTTCTGGTGAAGAATATAGTGAATAGTTGGTCTGCCTGGGCTAGCAAACGTTAAGTCAGAGAGGGCTCCCATTGGGAACTCAGTTTTTGCTAGCTTTTTGTTTTATTTTGTTTTAGGGGGGTTTTGTGCATTTCTAAATATAACTCACAGTTTGTCTGAAATATGTTGTTCCTGAGCCTTACTGCCCTAGAGGACCATGCTTGGAAGTGACAGTTATGCCCCTCGGCTACGGGGTTGTGTCACAAGATGTACATGTTTTATGAGTCTATCAATTCAGTGACCAAACATATCATTGCCGAATGAAGATTAACATTTTATGCATCGGGCAAACATCTAATTTTTACAAGCTTTTGCGAGTATTAACCTCCCTTCATCAAGTCAGAAGTTATACTAAACAAAAAAACATTTCATGTCCTACCCATGCTGCCTTTTAGTCCATCTTACAAAGTTTTGATTAATTTGTTTGTGTGTTATTAGGGGATATTAGAGGCACAGAATGCATTTGTGAATATGAGGTCTTTAGTATAAATCTGACTATTATTGCATATTTTCTTTGCATAGATAATCTTTGGAGTGACCAGACCCTGGAAGCTGATCCTGATCTTCCACCAGGATGGAGAACAATTCGTGACACATCAGGAACTTATTACTGGCATGTACCAACAGGAACCACTCAATGGCAACACCCAAAGTATAGTTCAAGCTCAACACATGGCTTAATCCCAATCCAGGAAAAGGTATGGAATGCACAAATGTCTATTTAGCATATGTGTATACATGTACTTGTGAAGATATAGTTTTCACCTTGCAAAAAGTTTGCATTAGTGGAGGAATCCATCTTGACATGATTTGCATGGTCATTCCCCAGTGTCTGTTTATTCCACTCTTATGAAGAAAGCCAAATGGATTAATTCAGCAACCCATCTAAACCTTAAGTGGCTGAAAATACATGGAAATATATGGGCTGTAGACTGTGGAAAAAACTGCAAAACAACTTTGTCTAGTTTAGGTATGTCTAAGGCATTTGTGCTTATAGAAAGCTGAAATAAGCATTGTGCCGACCAGCCACACTGGCATAAGTATACCACTTGCACTTAATCGCTCCAGTAAAGAAAGAACATGTGTAATGTACAACAGACCCCAGGACATATCCTTCAGAAGCGGTCCTAGTTCAGATCCTAATACTTGACAAATTAATACAGTGATTTTATCTGTTTAAAGCTATATTGGTTAATGCATATTAGCTGCAAAACAAGTTAAGCAGACATCAAAGCAAACATCATCAAATGTAAAAGTACTCACACTATGGACTGTAGAACAATACCTGTAATGAGCTTCTGCAGTGGTAATGACTTGTGCTGGCATCATATTGGAATCACAGTGGTTAGGATATAAAAACGTGCGCGCTGAGGTATGATTATGAGACATGCTTGCTAAATATGTTAATTTGAGACATTAGCAATCTTTTTTTTTTATTTTGTATGGTGGGCATTGATTCTAGCGAGTAATCTTTATAAGCAAAAAAAATACACGTTAGGTCATGGAATCAAGCCCCCTCTACCTCTTATATCAACTTCAGAAAATAAGATAAAGAAAACTGAGGTGCGCTCAGACAGGTAAGAGAATAATTATGCTTCGTTAAAGCAAAAGTCATACGAAGGCTGAAGGTGGTTTTGCAGAACCTTTTTTATAACATAAACTCCAATATCTATGTATTCTACTGTTATATGCTATTTTAAAATTGTTTAAAAATGTGTAGGTCAATCTAGAGAGAAAATAAACTCACAGGTGACTAAACTTCTTTGAAAACCATTTGTATTATTATTATTTAATCTAATGATTCCTTTCTTCTCAGAAAGACCTCCAATCCTCTGTGAGTGATGTACCCCCAGCACGGCCATTTCCTTCCACAGGGATTGCAGACAGACGGTAAGGATGGGCTGAGAATGGAAACAATTGTTAAAACATTAAAAATGTTTTTTTTACATGTTTATATATATATATCGGATATAGGGTATAAGATGGGCAGAAGTTTCAAAGTTCCAAGATGAACAATGCGCACTTCCCAAATGTGGCATTTTAGCCCCAAATAACCAGTCAAAACCATGCATGGGTGGTATCACTGTACTCAGGAGATGCTGAACACATATTGGGGAGTTGTTTTGAAGAGACATATTTCAGGAGCTGTAAATGTTATACCCAATTTACAATTTATGTGAAAAAACACAAGATGAATGACTACCACAAAGTTTGACAAAGGGTGATAGTAGAATTAGTGCACGGAAAGAATTAAATACCAGCATTTGAAATACCTTGGGGTGTCTTGTATTCAAAAATAAATGGTTTGATGGGGTAAATTGCATTGGCCAGCTTCGCTTCAAAGATGTCCCAAATAGCACAATGGGGGCATTTTTTGAAAAAATGGTTTTGAAATTGCAAAATGCTACTTGTACTTATTGCCCAATAACTTACAAAAAGTTGCAAAAAAAACCAACTCGGGACAAATAGTAGAAACTATTGTTTCAAAGAAAAGTGAGAAAATTGCCTTTTTTTCAAAATTTCACCATATTTATTTATTTTTTATAGCAAATTAGATGATATGATCATGCTCTGAAAAAACCCAATATATAACTTGTGTGAGTTTAGTATATGAGAGAGAAGAAACTTACAGCTAAACACGAGCACCTCAAAAGTGTTAAAACAGCCTTGGTCATGAAGGGTACAAAAAATAAAAAACAGCCAGGTCCTTAAGGAGTTAATGAGAAACATGTGGGGCAGGAGGGAAGGCTTAACCCTAAGTTTTGGTCAGAACCTGAAAATATGCAAAGCCAAAAATATACAAAAAGGGAGCACAGTAACCTAAAAAGTATAAAGGCCATACATACATTCAGATTCCTGGGTTACTGCTAGAATAATAATGACCAATAAATATACAAAACAAATCCAGCACATGCCCAGTGAATAACATTCAAAAAACACCTGAGGCATAAATATTAGGGATTTTGTCACACTATATGGCCATATATTGATTAGCCCACCACTAGTGAAACTACCCCTTGTTTAGCGAGTCCTTTCTAATTTTTCATGGCCATATTGCTTACCAATGAGCTGAATCAATGGGACTGCGCTGCATTTTGTTTGCATGTTTCTGGGCTCCCAATTCTTTATCCACCATGTGCATAGAAACAGGGCCTAGGGGGGCTGAAAAAAGTAAGTACAGGAGAATGGAAATAGGCAGAAGTCAGATTCTTGTGTAAACTGCCCTTATTGTTGGATAGGAGCGAAAGACTCAAAGAGAGCTAAAGCTCATTTCTTTAACATTGTAACATGTTTTTTAACACTAAATAAAGACACTGCATGCTGGCAACAGATCTATTGCTAAATTACAATTGTCATGTAAATGTAGGTGTCTGGTAGGTAGTGTTTAACTATGGAACCTTGGGGGTGGGGACCCTCATGGTCCAGTGTGGCTCAGTTTTGACTGAAAACGGCATGATTTTACCATCCATCCAGATGCGGACAGATACATGTCCCTGGACAGCGGTGAGTATGCACTAGCCTAGTGATTTACTGGTCTTCAATGTGCCAATCAGCCTCACAGAGGGTCCTAGAATTCTCCTGCTAGTATTTTAGCTGCCCTTGTAATATGCAATTTTATGTGCAAATTAGATAGACAATAACACTATTCCCAAGATCCCAAACTCAATTTCGAATGAACGTTTCAGTTTACGGAAACAGGTAATTGGATTGATAGTGCAGGTAAAATGCATTTTATTTTTGCTATTTTCCTCTCCATACTTTAATTTGTAGGATTAGATCTACAAGCCAATAGAGAATAGTAATTCTGATTATTCGCTATCCTTTTTATTTCTGTCCATAATGTTACATGGTTTTTTATTTGATTTACGTAGGATTAACATATTTCGTTTTTCTTGGGGTTTTTTTACTTTTAATATTTATTCTGATTTTCATGTTACAACGCATAACGTGGACATAGTTAACAGAATTTTTACAGATCGAAATCATGAATACTTGACATGTTTAAACAGGCATGTCCAATGTATAACTCATTGATCTGTAAAGGAGCAACTCCAGTTTTATTAAAATTTATGATGCATCCATTCTAACATTCACACCATTCATACTGGGAGCAGAAGAGTTCTAATCTAGATTGTCAATCGTGTCATGGGGAGTCATGCTGGGGGGGGGAAGCATTTTTGAAGAGGTGTCATTCGCCTGTCTAGATGGTTCGTAATCC
>VKOC01017926.1:0-126524 GCA_009364415.1 Spea multiplicata
GCATATGTGGGAGGCAGCGTGGAGTGGTATATGTGGGAGGCAGTGTGGAGTGCTGTGGTAGGCAGCATGGCATATGTGGGAGGCAGGGTGGCGTGGAATGTCCAGGAGGCAGCGTGGAAAGCCTGGGCTCAAATGTGCATAAATTGGGGGGCTGGTTGGGAAATAAAGACAAGAAAAGCATTTTATCAAAGTTTTTTAATTCTGCTGTTTGTATTAAACATCATTTGTTTATTAAATTATTTCAAATGAATGAAAAAATTACATTCATTTTTTTATCCGATTAATCGAAAAAATAATCGGCCAACTAATCGATTATGAAAATAATCGTTAGTTGCAGCCCTACAATGAACATCTGAATGATTCACAGGAGAACTGGGTGAAAGTGTTGTGGTCAGATGAGACCAAAAATTAGCTATTTGGCATCAACTGAACGTGTTTGGAGGAGAAGGAATGTTGCCTATGACCCCATGAACACCATCCCCACCATCAAACATGAGATGGAAGCATTATGCTTTGGGGGGTTTTGGCGGACAGGACAATGTGACCACATCAAAAGGACGATGGATGAGGATCTGATGGATGTACCATCAAATATTGGGTGAGAACATCTTTCATTCAGACAGGGCATTGAAATTGGTTCGTGGATGGGCATTCCAGCATGACAATGACCCAAAACACACGACCAAGGCAACAAAGGAGTGGCTCAAGAAGAAGCTCATTAAGGTCCTGGGGTAGCCTAACCAGTCTCCAGACCTTAATTCTGGATTTTTTGTTGTTATTCTGCCTCTCACTGTTCAAATTAACCCACCATTAAAATTATAGACTGATCATGTCTTTGTCAGTGGGCAAACGTACAAAATTAGCAGGGGATGGAATATTTTTTTTTCCTTCACTGTAGATAGATTCCTGCACTCATTGAATGTGATGGGAATGGTGTGAGAATAGACAGAACACATATTTACGGTACATAACCATAAAGAGTGGAAATGTAAGAAAACCATATTTACTTTGTTCTCTATGCAAATACTGTCCACTTATGGTAGAACTATACCCAAACTGATAATGTAAAACAGTATTAAAAAACCCTCATGTTTTGAAAGGCAAGGTCTCTTTCTTCTCTATTATTTTCAATAACACGGAGCCTAGAGTACCAAAGGTCCATCATCCTATTACCATCTGTCTTTAATTAGTGCTGTATGTATACTATTTTGGTCTGACAAATAAACCCACATAGAAACTGTGATCTTATCCAAACTTTGGTCATGGAGATCAATAGCCAATGGCCTAATTTGATCATCCATTCCACAAATGCTATAACAAAACCCTTACATTTAACCACACCAAACACTATCACTATCCACTAACAGTACCGTTGCACTACACCTTCACTCTATCCCCTAATTGCAACCTAATCCCTAGATTTAAAAACTAAGCTATTTTGTTAATTATCTGAGTGCTATTTTTGAGATAATAAACATTGTTTTACATCTAACTCTTTCCCCTAACTCCAACCTAATCTCTAGATGTAAGCACTAAGCTATTTCTTCAATTATTTAAGTGCTACTTTTGAGATTTTTTCTAAAAAGGTAAATGCAGGGAAGGGGGGGGTGGGAAATGCAGGGAAAAATTCTAGCAGGCTCAGGGAAATAACAAAAACATGCCATGTGTGCAAAGTACAAAAAGAGACTCCAGTGTGCATAAAATGTTAGAGGAAAGAAACTTTCTTGTGCATCATCTTTAGAAGAGACTTCATTCTGGGAAGACAGCCATGCAGACCGATTTGATGCAGTGTGTGGCATATGCTCTGAGCACTGACAGGCTGACCCCCTCATCTTAGGGGTCATCTTAGGGGTAGTTTTACCTTCAAAAACATGATGTGCAACTTCCTGGTTAAAAAAAAATTGTAAACGTTGAATACACTAGCCAATGAATTGGGGGCCTATTGTGATCCTCTTATGCTTTTATACCACATCCATGTGGTATCTATGTGGTCACAACTAGCGCAAGATTATTTGTGTTTTCATTCTTGTTCCAGGTACCCTAGAATGCAGCATCCATTCCAAAACCTCCCTAAAATGTGAAAAGGTAGAGGAAACCAAAATTCTGTGCTCCTGTTAGATTTGTGGTTGAAGCAGCCCACCTAGAAAGGTAATTTGGGTGTCTTTGAAATCTCAATGGGGTGTTCGTTTAGGAAATATATAGAATACATGGCGACTGTATCATATACAGAAGGTTGAGCTACCAGCAGGCCCGGACTGGCCATCGGGCACAACGGGCATTAGGCCAGACTTAGATAATCAGAAAAGACAGAGACAAACAGTTTACAAAGTGGAGTTCCAGATAAGTTCAGGAATAGATCTAAAGACAGCCAGGCAACCCAAGGATGATCTAGGTCAGGTATGCAGCAGTAACCAGTAGACATAATAAGCAGGTAGAGTTCAGGCTATGCAAAATCACATACCAAGGTGTAGGTAAAGTCAGGCAGTCCAAATAGGTAAAGACAGATACTTATGGGGTAGGAAAAGGCAACATTTAGGCAGCAAGTGAACATTTTGTCCTCAAAGCTGATGTGTTAGAAGCAGAAAAGTGTGACTTTGACAAGGGTCCAATTGTGATGGCTAGACAACTTGATCAGAGCCTCTTCAAAACTTCAACTCTTGTGGGATGTCCCTAGTCTGCAGTGGTCATTAAAAGCGGTCCAAGGAAGGAAAAGTGGTGAACCGCAATGGGGTCAAGGGCACCCAAGAATCTAATCAAGATGCTCTTGCGGCAACCTTTTAATTACTGGCGTTAGATTTGTTCACGTCCTCTGCATCTTCTGCTTGAGGTCTTTCTGTGTCCGTGTTATCAGTTGGTGGGAAAACCGCCTCCCCAAATGTGTCTGACTCTGTTAAGTCCACCTGCCGCTGCCTCTTAAATTTCTGGCTAAAGTACAGTTTGCATTTAGCTTTCCAATAGTCCATAGTACTATTTGTGGTAGTTAAAAAAAAAACAAACGTTTTTTCAGGTTGATTTATTGCTATCTGTTATCAATGGCGACAGAGCTTCCTAACGATGCATCCATCTTCTTCAGACACCAAGCCACAGCTCATCAATTTTTATTCCTATTAGCCTTATTGGAAAAAGGTTAGCTGATAAATAAGGCCCTAAAAGAACTAAAACGTACAGCACTGGGAATCAATTGTTTAAATAGGGAGATGTACCTTAATAATCTTACATATCTGGTTATATTCATAGCTATATTCGGTAACATCATTTAGAAACTTTTAAATGATTAAGAGACAAGGAGCAAAATTTTTTTTTAAAAAAGTAACTTTATGAATGCTTAAAACACCTTTACATTTAAGTCCTCACAATGTTATGAGAAAAAGATGAGTATTTATGCTATTTGCCTTTGACTTTTACATCACAAGTGCTTTATTTTATATTTATCAACATTGAACATTGGATTCTTACTTTAATGCATATGATAGCTGAGGGCCCTGTTCAAAGGAATGTTTTTCCCTTGCAAATGCATTGAATATTTCTTTAGATATGATTTCATTTAATGAGCATGGTTTAATCACTTTATTCCATAGTGTGCATTTAGATTTTGATAATAGCTCCTTTTCACTACTACAGCTGTTATGACCGTAGTCATTGCTATAGAAAATTTTATATTGAATACATTATTCTTTTATATTTTTAATCTGAATTTTTACCCACACTAGGAGTTTCAGCCACTATAGTCCACAAGTATTGTATTCACAGTTTGCAGAGACTCTCAGTGGTGAGAGTTAGATATTGCAGTTTAGGACTGTTAAGAGTATTTAATAGACGGTGAGCAAAATTGCTTTGGACAAAAGTTTTTGTTTTGTTTTTGCCGTGTTAGTTTTTTGACAACAAATTTAATTTCCTGGCCTTTTGACTTATACGAAATTCAGAGGACTTTTTTTTCGGAATGACATTCGGGGAACTTTCCATAGGAGATGAGGTCTCTGACACCTTCTAGACTCACTTTACATCATAGAAATTAAAAAAAAGGTCAGCCCAGAGGAGCAGGACTGATTTTCCTCAACAAGATTATAGAATTTCATTTATATTTTTTTAAACAAAAGGGTTCCCCTATAGCAGGGATCCTCAAACTCGGCCCTCCAGCTGCTGCAGGACTACATCTCCCATAATGCTCCTTCAGCTAAGGGGCTGGCTGAGGAGTATGGGAGATGTAGTCCTGCAGCAGCTGGAGGGCCGAGTTTGAGGATCCCTGCCCTATAGTAAGGATAGTCTACGAGCTGCAGCAGCAGCAGTAGTAGTAGTAGTTGAGCACTGGGCATGTGCAGGCTAATACTGGCAGATGAGCCCCGTGGAGCAGGACTGAATTTCCCCAATATTATATATTATACATATCATATTGTCACCAATATTTATTTATGAATGAATAATAATAAATGATATGATAGAAAGATAATAAAAAAATAGCTTGTCCACAAATTACAGGTTCAGCTAGTACCATAAATGGCCCACTGTGTTAATTAACTAAACTATACTCAGGAACAGGGGAAAAATGTCTCCCGCAGCCCCTGTAATAAACCTGTAATGATTTGTACGAATGCACAAAACAGGCAATTTTAATTAAAAATGAAATTTGTATGAAAAGGAAGAGATCCAGGGAGAAACAGAGATTGTCAGCGCGCATTGCACAGACCCCCACCCGCTGCCAGAAAGGATCTGGGTCCCCTGCAGCGCTGCGGGGGATTTGGATTTTAGTGCGCGATGGGCACAACCTCCGCTACTTCCCTTCACTTCCGCTGGGGCTTCCATGATCCAGCACCGGCGTCACATGACCTTCGCCGCTCAATATAAATGCTTTAATAAATATACACAAAAAGAATAGATATAATGCACAATACAATATAAAAAATTGAAAATACATGGACAATACAAACAAAAATCAAAAAACACAAATTAAAGAATGCACATAATTAATAAATCCAAAAAAAATTCTGCCTGCCCCACCAGGGGTTAATATATCAACAGGAGAAAAACGGGGCATTTTTGTCTATATTTCTTAAAGCATCTATTTTTATACGTATTTTAGTGTTGTCAGTTTTTCTTATATGGGGGGTCGTAAGGCATCACAGTGGCATTTCGAGAGTATAAGGCATATCAGGGATATAAGGCATATCAAGAGGTATAAGGCATATTGGGGGCACAGTGGCATATCCTGGGTATAAGGCATATCAGGGGTAAAAGGCATATTGTGGGATACAGTGGCATATATATGAGCTATGAGGCATATGTGGGGGGAGAGTGGCAAACTGGGGGTCAGATGTGTCTAAAATAAGAGGGTGAATAGAAAAATGCCATTGTGGGAAAGAGATAAAAGTGTTAAGGTTGAAACTCCATTTCCAAAGGACATCACCAAATGCCGTAATGGTAATTGCGCTTCTAAGCAGTGGCGGAACTACCGGGGTCGCAGGGGTCGCGACTGCGACCCTGGTGCCTCGGCGCAGGGGGGCCCAAGCCAAGGGGCCGCCCGGAATCTTTTTTCCGTTTTTTTTTTTTTTAAAATAAGGCAGGGACGAGAGGTGCGGCCCGGGTAAGTTCGGCAGCCAGGGCAACCGATCTTACGCGAGCCGCACCTCAAGCCCTGCTACTTACTTGTGGGAGGGTCTTCTGGACTGCACAGAGGAAGCGGAGTTCACATGACATCCTACTTCCTCTGTGCTTTAGCAGAGAAGGCAGAGGGAGGCCGCGCCCCCTGCTGAAGTCTGTGAGCGGCATCGAGGAGCTGCAGTGCAGGTAAGGGGTTAGGGAGGGTGTTTGAATGAGTGTGTGATTGAGGGTATGAATCTGTGAATGAATGAGTATATGAATGAATGAGTGTGTGTGTGTGATAGCATGGATGTGTAAGTGCTGGAACCTAGGCATGATGGGACTGTGATTGCTGTTAGCAATCACACTCCTATCATGCCATGTCAGCCAGTACATGCTGAAACCTGGCTAGCTGCCCCCCATATGTATTGATGCTGCCAGCAGTATGGGGTCAGCACATCACTTATAGCCACCCTGTACCAGCGTGTATTGGCTGACTTGGCATGATAGGAGTGTGATTGCTAACAGCAATCACAGTCCCATCATGCCTAGGTTCCAGCATTTACTGGATGGATGTGTAAGTGCTGGAACCTAGGCATGATGGGACTGTGATTGCTGTTAGCAATCACATTCCTATCATGCCAAGTCAGCCAGTACATGCTGAAACCTGGCTAGCTGCCCCCCATGTGTATTGATGCTGCCAGCAGTATGGGGTCTGCACATCACTTACAGCCACCCTGTACCAGCATGTACTGGCTGACTTGGCATGATAGGAGTGTGATTGCTGTTAGCAATCACACTCCTATCATGCCAAGTCATATTGCTAATTTTGTCCAATTGTGTGTTACCTACTTTTATTAAAAATGTGAGTTTTATTATTATTTTTAAAGGTGGGGGTCATTTTCGGTTTTGGCTAAGTGAACCCTGAATGTTTTGGTCCAGAATTTTCATTTTAGTTCATCCCTAGAATAAATCTAGGGAATCCTGAATTTGTAGTCGCAAAACTTTCTAGGCCCAGAAATCAGTGAGAGGAAGAGTAAAGGTTTTGTGTCATTTTACTTTATTTTAATCTGCATATTTTATTAAAGGCCATATTTTTTGTCACAGTGAAAAATGAGTGCGGCCCGCACACGTATACAATTCTGATGAAGTGGCCCACTGCAGAAAAAACTTGGACACCCCTGGATTATGCCCTTTGTACATGAGCCCCTTTTGTTTTTTTTTACAGATATGATTCAATATGTAAATTGAATTTGTTGAAAAAAAATTGTTGGGTAAAAATCATGGTTTTTTGGGGGTGAGGGGGTGAGGGGGCCCTTAACAGATTCTCGCACCCGGGCCCTGAGGCGTCTAGTTACGCCCCTGGTGCCAGTAACTGGTTGCGAAAATACAGAAAAATGCACTAGCAGATAAGTTGTCGCTAGTCTCAAGCATAACTTTGATGCAATGCACTTGTGAAAGTAAATATAAAAAAGTGTCCCTGAAAGCAGTTAGCAAATGTAATCACCCTAATGGCCTTGTGTACAGAGCTATGGATGCTGTACCAACTTGGAACAGACCTTCATAGTGTATATAGGCAGGTTGGGGATATAAGAGATCTCACTTGTAATCAGACCAATGGTTCACCAGGGACCTGTTAGCTGAATAGGGTAATCTTCTTATGGCTTGCAGCCAGATAAGCAACCACCATCCTGCCCTACCATCCTAATCAGCCTAGACTAGAATATGCCAGTGGGTATGAGTGCATGACAGTGTTTCACATCCCTAAAATTTGTGTTGGTAAATTACAAAAATATAATATTACATTATTAGCTATTAGTAAATAACAAAACACATAGAAAGTGTTGGTAAGACCCTACTGTCACACCAACCGGTGTAGTACGTACACGGACTGGCTACCCGGTAGAGAAGGCACAGCCAATGTCAGTATGTGAGTGGTTAATTCGATTGTATAGGCATGTGGCGCCAAAAGGTCTTTTTAGATAAATTGGTCTTTTGAAGCTGGGACTCCAACCAAGGCCCTCTGCAAGGTGTGAAATTTCACAGGGAGGCAGTGCCTTTAAGTCTGCTAGCCGAGTCCTTCACCATATGCCTGTATCCCCTCATATATAATGGATTCTTTGATATGCTAAGTGACCACTAGCAGTCAGGAAAACCATTTCATATCCAGGTCATATCAAACACATATCAATAATAACTTATATATTCATTATCATACCTCCTTGTGTGCATACCTAGAACGGGGAAAGCGCACCCTACAAAAAGAGTACAAACATGGCGGCGCCACTTAACCAGTTTGGATGGAATTGTGGAGTCTATGATGTTTAGTCATAAGTAGCTAGTGTGACATATCTATGGACTTCACAATTTACAGGAAATTCATAAATGTATGAATTATGGCTGTGGCGAGCACAGGAGGGACGATAAAATGAATATAAGTTATTTGGACTGATATGTTTCCACTACACAAGGGGGAGGTCACTTATGGTACACCTTCCCTCCACTTATACCACCTCTGGGCCGGCTTGGAAACTCGAGATGAACTGGGAAAGTGTATAAAATTAACGAGAGAAGATGGGTCTTTGTGCTTACTAGGGGCCAAGATCTAATTTTGAGTAAGTCGCCATCTTTCCTTGCCGGAGCCCTACGGACAGAAAAACTGTTACTTGAACATCTAAGTGAGTAGTTAGGTTTTCTGTGATTTTCTCCTTTTTATTTTTATCTGTTGGTGTAAATCTGTTATCTTTTTTGTATGCACTGTGATTTTTTTCATTCATAATAAATATTCCTTTATTAAGTTCTGCCTTTGTCTGGTAAAGACTCACGTTACCTGATTAGACCATTGTATTAGTAATTTTAAAACACCTAAATATTTTGTTAAAATATATTGTGTGGGTTTTTTTTATAGTCTGATTCGCTCGGGGTACCAAGACACCCCATTTCTAAATTGTCTTGGTGGTGGCAGCGTTATTTTGATATTTGGTATATCATTATAGTTAATTGTGGGTGGTTTTAAGGGTGGATTTTTGTATTTTTACCACTATTTCCGGTCTAGGGCAGACAGATAGTGAATTTTAACCCTTTTACCACCAGAACCACGTCACGCGCACGCTTGGAGTAGAGTGCGTTCGTGACACCTACCCCTGGGAGAATTAGAGCTGAGGTGGGAGAGAGGGAGATATAAGTGGGAGTGTGTATATATAAGTGTATAGTGTTAGAGAGTGTACATGTGTGTAAGTGTATGGTTAGTGTATGTAAGCTTCTTTGTTAGCATATGGTGTGCATATTAGTGTATACAGTCTGCATGTGTGCGTGTGTGTAGTATTCATACCTGGGAACTTCTCAGCTCCGGCTACCCGGAGCCTTCCCTTGGGGGACGTGGGCAGGACTGCACACTGATGTCAGCGGGCAGCCCTGCTGACATCGGTGGTCGGTCCCACTGACGGCAGCGGGAAACACCCCCATTTAAAGGAAGGAATGGGTGGGGAGCGGGGCGTGACCCGGAGGATTCGGGTCTTGAAACGGAGAACTATAGGAGCAGCGCTCACCCGGCAATCTCCGGGTCAAACACGGATTGTTCCCAGATATGGTAGTATGTGTGATAGTGTATGGTGTGAATGTGTCAGAGTGTATGTTAGTGTATGGTGTTAGCATGTATATGGTAAGTAATATGTACTATTACATGCAAATATAAAAGGACAGGAATTGCAGAAAAGGTGCAGCGGCTACATGACATTGCTGTCTCTAAAAGTCAATTTGCCTTGGGCCCAGCACCCCTCTAGGTGCTCTACATTGAGTTTCTGGTGAAAAAAAGCATGAGCCTACATAGAAGTATCCCATTGATTGTATGAAAGAGCTAAGTCTGAGGCTGCAGCTGCATGTGCTTGCACTCTCCACTGTTTTCCCTGAACCCAGCACCATGCACTGTTGTGCTACTGGGCCAAAAGAGAATAAAAAAACTATGATAGAAGTACTAAGTACACGGGTATACCTCATCAGCATTAATTCTTGCTTATTTGAGGAACTAAGGATCAGACAAATTTGTCTGTACAAATTCCCAGAATCAATAACATTTAGAGCATTAAACTCCTTACCATTCATATCAAAAACGCTTGTGCTTACATAAATACAACAAAGACGGGCATCCTGGCAGCAGATGGGAGATAATAATACTGTGCATTTTTGAATCACTATCGCCATGCTTAAGAGCTTCTTTAAATGGTGGAGTTAAACAGATGATTAAACGCACAGCACTTTATCTGCATTTAATAACAGAGTCATTCCCTTTTTATCCTAAAGCAGGATAAATGGATCCTAGTTTGCAATGCAGAAAATAAAAACCATGACAGGAGGCAGTTAAAATAAATAATCATGTGGAGGAAATGCATCAAAATTAGAGTGAAACCAACAATAAGTGTTTCTGAGTTATTATGTTCATGTTTGTCCTCCAGAATTTAATAAATGGTGTCTGCGAGAATTAGGAGCGTTACATTTATACAGCTCCCGCTTTGAGCTGGGCAGCAGAAAATTCAAGGAATTTGTTCAGGAGATGATATAAAGTGATACGGTGTGAAAATGGGTTTGGTATTAGGAACATCAGATAAATGTGATTTTAATAACTTTTCCTCAACTCAATGAACTCTGTCATGTTTCTTGTTTCATATACTCATAGAAATTGTCATGTTGAACCCCAGGCCTCGAGGGCCACAAACAGACGTGAAATGAGATCTAATAAATTCAAACCATTTTGAGCTGCTAGTGCTCATGCTGGCATATCCAGAAAATCTGCACTGGTTTTGGTTCTTGAGGCCTAGGGTATAAAACCCAATGCATCTAGTTTCTTGGCCATCTAGAATGTGTCTGGTGCGTATGTATGCATTTGTGAGACATTATCCAACTCAAATTTTGTAATCAACCAAGTTGTACTGAGGTGTTGTGCCTCAGAAGGACCTGGTTGGAAGGGCCCCTAACCAGTATGAGGAGACAGGAACAAAGTGTTGGACAGGTCGGTCGGGCCCCCTGTAGGCAGTGGCCCCATTGCAGTTGGCACTGCTGAGACCCCTGTAGTTACACCACTGTACACAAGGACTCGACAGGAGCAAGCGGTGGTATATTCTGGCGCAGCAGCCCTTCTGCCACATAACAGGGAGCTTACTGGGTAATTGGTTTCCCTGTAACACCACTGCTCATTGAGGTGGTTAAAAGGGAGACCACTGATCCCCCCCCAACCAGCTCATTAACATTGTGGACGGGTGTGCCAAGTCAGCCTTTCCATTGCCAAGCTTTCTTAAAAAGTGGAGTGCCAGGTGTCACATCATACCCCAATGCCCAGTAGTAACCATATCGGTGCATAGGGGGCAGCCTAAACCAGGGAGGAGCAGAACATAAATAAGCCACTGGACGCAAGCTGCAATTTCAGACACATTTTGTGTCATGCACTGTAAATCAAATGGAAAGTGAAAAAAATCATATGGTTTTACAGCTTCAGGAAAAAAGGCTATCAGCGGGAGACATTCTGGCATATAAAGTTTTATATGTCACTCTGTGAGCATAACTCTGCCCCATTAATTTACAAAGCATAAATGCCATTTGGAAATAAGACAGATTTTCTGATATATACTGTACCATTTGTTGAAATTTGACTCAATGCCCAATTGGATGACATATCAAACTAATAGTTACCCACCAAGGATGGGTAATGCTAGAGCACTGATCTCTTTCAGCCAAACTGACATGTGCTTTCTGCCCTATGCCCACTGAACTTGTATTGACTAAGTGAACCTGAAACAATCCAATTGTGTTCTAATCCAGCCATCCACATTCAACATGCACATGCTTTCTGAAATGCCAACGTTACTACGTGTCCTCTGATCCCGCAACCTCTTTCTATGCTAAACGTGAATGCCCAGTACCATATCAGCTACATAACACTGCAGCAGGAATCAGCACTAGCAGAGGCAAACGCTGTATGCAAGAGTAAAGATGTACTTTTCCGGACTTCTGCATAATTTCCATATTTTCCGCACATTTTTTAAAAAACATTTGGGGTCATAAAAATTGGGTGCGTCTTATACAGTGGTGTTTTTTTATTATTATTATTTTTTTTACTAGAAAGGGAACCTGCTTCTTACCTGTTTTGCTCAGCAACATGTCTTGCTACACCGCAGTGACACAGGAACCCAGTGGAGTCACGTGAATGCACATCGCATCACATGACTCTTGTTCCTGTTCGAGCAACGCAGAGGGAAACAGCGGCCCCCACGGAAGTCTGCGAAGCAGCACCAGAAGATCTACAAGGTGGGGGAGTAAATTAATGAATGTGTGTAGCATGGATCCGTGTGTAGGGGGCACAGGGAGGGGCCACATGGAGGCTGAAAGTGATGTGCATGTTCTGGCTGCCTGAACTAGCAGCTAACATTAATCACACTCATGTCATGCCCAGGCAGCCAGTACAATAACTTTATGCAATATTTTTTTTTTTAAATTCTGCCCCCAAAATTATACAAGGGAGTGTCTTATACTTGGGGAAACCATAGGTTGTGTTAAGTTTTAGGGGCCATGTGAAAAATATTTTAGGAGGCCATCTCCTACAAAAAAAAAAAACAGATATGATCAAACGATTCATTATACAATCATTGTTGTGATGTATGATATTAATTTATTAGTTTGTATAAAGGCCTCAGATAGGGCCCTTAGACAAATGGGGACCACAAGCACTACCTGCTTATCTGGTAGCATCACCTCTGGATGCAATATATATATATATATATATATATATATATTTGTATTATTATTATTAGTATTCATGGTACTTATTTTAAAGGTGCCAAGTTCCAAAATTAAAGTTGCTGTTCCATTTAGACTTTCTCCCATCTTTGTTAGATTCTTACGTTATTATGTACTACTATGATGTACATTTTAAATAAACATATTGCTTTTTAAAAATAACATAAGATTTTGCTGTATTTTATTATTGAAAACATTTTGGCAGCGCACCTTAATCCTGTCAGTCTGCAGGACATTACAGGAGGGGCGTTAGCATTCAGGTCTTCTAGTTTAAAAGGATCCCACTCCTTACTCCTTACTATTACACAAAACACCTCACTCCCTCACATCTATCACACATCACTCATATCACACAAAACACCTCACTCAATGACATGTATCACACATCATACCCGACTCCCAATCACCGGCTATGACTGTGTATAAGGGTCTGTAGAGGTTGGTTGTTTCATGTGCACGAGCATTTAAATGGCAGGTGGGAGTGGAAGAAGACAGTCAGAATGCTGTGATATAATACATAGGGCTTTGGAGGAATGGCAGGACTCTATGCGGGTTTCTAGGCAACTGTAATATTTTAATGAACACAATGGAACATTAAAGAGAAAAACAAAATGACAGACTTCTTTCTTTAACTTCTCTCTATATGATGCAGCACTTATCTTATATTTTAAGAGTCCCCCAGGTGGAAAAGCACCTTTAAGTACATGCTAGAACTGTAACTTCACTTCTACATCCATTGGAAGAGCTAGAGTTTTCTGTATGTCATTGTGTACTTTGCAAATCCAATGCAGATAGCAACAATAAGACTTTCGTTTGTTTCATGTTTTTTTGTCTTATTTTTTATGTTTTAAAATCATATGTCTGAGCAGTACTGAGAATAAAAACCAACTCTGAACAAAATTAACAAAAGCCCAAAATGTCATTGTGCCATTATTATCCACCACATATTTGTGGGGTCCTAGCTTCATAAATGTTTTTATGTTCTGCAGCCCCCACTTCTGAAATACCCCATCACCATCATGCCTGAAACACTTCACCCAGGTACCACTTAGCATTGACTCACCCCCTAGCTGACTACCAACTGAATTCTGAACTTATATCTGAATTGTACAATAGCATCTCCATGTTGGCTGGCAATGATGCACACATCATTATGAGTTCTTAGAGTTTTATTAGAATGCTCGTAGAACATTATAATACAAACAAGTTCTGCATTTTTTCACAATATGTCAGGGATAATGTTTCATAATCCACAACATTAATGTCGCGAAATGGCAACGCTAATCAGTAATTAAAGAGCAATGTAACTTTTAGTGAGGACATTTTTACTTCAACCATGATGGATATGCCAAGTCTTTTTGTATCTTTTAATGTACTCATGTTCAAGTTAATGAATGGAATTTAACAATATTTAAGTAAGCTCATAATGCTGGTTATTGAGCTTTCTCCTAATAGGAGTTCCATTTTCACAAATTCTCATCTAATCCTCCCACTAAAGGTGCCACCCAACAAATACTTGCTGAAAATTACAAGTCAGTCGCAGGGCAATCAATAGTACTCCAGTAGAACACATTTCCTGTCTGCCTGATGTGATAGACAGAGGCACCTAGAATGTAAGGGGTTCTGATTTTGAGCCACAATGGTGTTTGGATAATTCAAGCAAGGCCTTACCAATATATGATCTGTCTAGTAATCTAAAATTCTGGAAGACCCACAATTATTATCAGCAAGGACATGTACTCATGCATGGGAAGATTCTGTTTTACCGTGAGTGAACAGCTGCTTTCCTGTGGATCCAGGATAGATCCCTTTAAGTCTAGTTGAGGCTAGCCTTGGCCCTATGCACAGGTAGCCCTACCATCTGAGAGGGGACCTCCTGGTAGCCCATCCTGGGAACTACCCAGGTATGCATATATTGCACTATATAATTTGATCTTAAGAGGCTCTTCAGCAGGTATGCCTTTAGGGTAATTCTATGTATATCAGCTTGAAAAAAAACAGAATAGGATAATGTTAACCAACTATATCAGTAGCTAATAACATCGGCTTAGAAACTACCTCTTTTATGAAGCTGTAAAGAAGTATACCCAAATATATTTTTTCAACTTCTACTCAACCACTATAGTTATCTGGCTTACAAACTATGCCCATGTAATGATGACAAAGACAAATTACACTGGGCTCTAGACAATACTCCAAATTAAAGTCTCTATCCTTGGCACTTCACATTTAATCTGCAATATGGAGGAGCACATAAGCATCCAATGGTTTACTGAGAAACATAGGTGAAAGCCTAAATTGCCCTTTTTACAGAATCTCATACACAGTTAACATAGTGCCCTTGAAGTCGCATAGTCGTTTTTCCGGAGCACTGTCTAATTCTTGTGAGACACATTTCATATAGCTACACTAAAATGACCATTCAAGAATAACACCAATCAGCGCATGTTGTGGTTAATGCTAGGTTACACAATGGCTAGGTTACACATAGTAATTAATGTAATCATGTTATGGTAGAATTCTATGACTTTGATAATCCTCTTAGTGACATGCACATCTGAAAATATTACGTGAGCTGCGAACATTATGCAATTCTACTAAACATTTGGCAAATTGAATAGTTGGTACTTTACTCACCTCCAACATCAATTAATTGTGCTCTAACTGAGTAGTAGAAAGTTAAGTGATTGGACTTACAGCTACTTCTAAATATATCAAATAGTAATAATGATACTGCCAAAAATAACATAAACAATTGAAGGTTACAAGATACCAACTGAATACTTGAAATGTTGTGATACTTTTTATGCATAATTGTGGAATACACGTTATACAATAACTATTAATTCACTGGGTGTGAGTTCTAATGTATCTGTGCCTGGAAAAACCATGTCAGGTCTCCAGCTCTCAACTACATCACTCTAAGCAATTACTGCTTATGGTAAAAGTAACTCACTATATATTATGAAGGGCAAACTGTCATAGGTTGTAGAGCTGGCCTACATAGCACATAGATAAATCTACAAGAAACGTTTGCTTTAATCATGAATTATCCATCACAAGACAAGCACTTCTGGCAGGAGATGCTCCCTATGGTTGGCCCTTCATAATGCAAAATGACGTCTGCAAGGTTACAAACACATGCTTTAACAACCAAACCCCTAATTTTCTCAAACAAATTTTAAGCTTTAGCACTAAAAGAGAACTTTTTGCATGACATTATAATTTCTTGGTGACAGTGACCACCTAGGCAGATGGCCACCTGGTTTCCATAAAAATTCTGGTTGAGATGCAATGCATCCCTCCAAGCATCAATGCCTAAGTTCAAACCAAGTCTACAAACTGGATGCACTGGATGCAGATTTGTGTTCTTCAGTGTGAATCCCAAGTGCATGTAGGACATTGGTGGTCAAGCAGGGGACGGTCTATGCAATGCTGAGGGATAGCATTGCATCTGAACCAGAATTCCTATGGGAACCAGGTTGCCATGTGCCTAGGGATAGGGTTAGAAAATTAGCCCTGCTATCCTCTGCAGTCATGCCAGTAGTATGTTGCACTTTAACTGACCATACCTGATCACTCCCTGTTTATTTTAAATGTCATTTCTCATTTTATTTAGATTTTTTAAAGACCTACCTGAAAGTTGTAACGTATCAAGTCCAGTTAAATTTACTGGCAACATTGTAAACTTGATTTAAAAATTATTACATTATCAAAAGTGTCTTACATATATTCATGACTAACGGGAAAAGAAATAACGAGTGTTTCTGATTTCATCACGGTACATTTGTAATCTCCAATGCTATGTTTAGAAACTACTTTAATATTGATGTCGGTTTTTTTTCTTTTTTTATCCATTAGAGAAGGACAAGCTGCATAGGGCAGAACAATGCATTTTCAGGAATGGTGGCAGTAAAGGAGTTAATCTCCCTGACCTAAATGTTCTCAGCATTTTTAAAGAAGCTCAAAATTGCTTTTTAATCCTGGCTCCCGAGGATTTCCTTTTGTTACCATCTGCTCTCCGCTCTGGGTACACACTTTCAGAATTAGGTCTCTTTAAGCATCCGAAACACTGGTTATGATTGCCCGGTGCATCAGAAAATCATATGTACTATCATATAGATGCTGTTCTTCACATATTGTACTGCTAGGGTTTATATATATATATATATAATATATATATATATATATATAGTTTAATTTTCATTAATATAAAGTAAATATCCTGCCCTTGCAAAACACATGTGGTTTTCTGTAGTCATGATCAATTTCATAGCCCACTGATTCAGACTAAACATTTTTTTATCCTCATTTTAAATTGATATGAATGGTAAGAACATTTTGGGACCCTGTAACCTCTCACTTGACTTTCTCTGTTCATGACAGCTTCTCCTCAGTCCTCCCCAAAGAACTACTTTATTTTTTCCATCATCGTTTCTATATTTTAGAATATTACTTTTCTAAAAACAAAAACAAACTACCAAATATTCAACATATAGCTTTTATAGGCAAGTAGATAAGAGACATGTAATTTAAGCAAAAGAAACAAAAGGGTGCTTTTTTCTTTTTGGAAAACAAAATTATTTGTTGTTACCAAACCTTTATATTCACAAAACAGTTTTTGCCTAAAAATGCCTTATTAACAGGAGGACTATGTTACTGTCCCCTGGCAGTATCACTTCTTTTAATTCTATACAGTAATGAAAAGAAATGCCTGAAGCTGAGCTAAATACATATATTTGTTTTATTCCTACTAGTAACTAGTAATATGCTGACAAACTTCAAGAGTGACTCATCTCTTTTGATATGACCTTCACATGAACCACACGGTAAACATTTTCATGCTTCCAAATTAAAGCAAGTCACTATGTTAAAACGTTTGTCATATCTACAGTTCAAATAAAGGTCCCTAAACTTACAATAAACAGGCTTGTACATAATGCATGTTTACCATAGCCACTAAGCAAATTAGCGTGTGGATAGAACAAACTAATAACAAAAACAAAACCTAAATTTGAAAAGCCTAATACTTAGGTAAATCATAGGGAATAGGTGTTTTCCAAGCCGTTCTTTCTGGGATTTTCCTTGCAAATAGACGCCCACTAAGACTACAAGTTCTGTATGATGCTAAATGGTTAAGTAAAAGGTAGCATGGTAACATTTTCTTTATGCTCTACATGGCTTTATAAACAACACTGTTGCTGTCATGAATCGGATAACACAAACAAGTAATTTTGCAATGTTATACAGTTCTACAAAATTTGGTTTTATGTTAAAAAAAAGGCATATATACATAAATGTGGGCAAGTTAAATGGTAGCCAGTGTGTACCTCAGAAGTGTTTCGCTTTAGGATTGTCCTTCTTTGGGACCCAAATCTATAAGTTATTTTACTTCACTCGGTATTGTTATTTTTAGAAGCTCAAGAAGTTTCTTGAAAAAGAAATACACCTTTGTTGAATTGTATGGTTTTACATATTAGAGCATAATAACATTCATTTGTTCCTTAGCAGGTAAATACAACTCTTAAATGAACCACGCGTGACATATTACGTGTCATGAGTTATTCAACAAAAAGTAAGCCAAAATGGAGAAGCCATGTGTGAAATAGTAAGCACACACTTACTGCTTCCATAGGAATTAAGATGCTAAGTAGCAGACAGGTGCTGCTAATCAAATCCCCTTGACTAATTGATCATCAGCAAGTGTGACCACCTCTATAAAGCCAAAGAGAAATCCTTCTCTCTAAAAAGAACATGGCAGCATGGCTTAGGTTTGCATGGCTTAGACTTCTGGCACAAGGTCTTTACGACAGATTGGATCAAAGTGTAGATGGTTAGCCAAAATGGAAACCAAACACAGCATTTTGGCACAAGTACCTCACACCAACTGTTAACCACGCCAGGTAGTAGGGGGGGTGATTTGGGCTTGTTTTATAGCCACAGGACCCGAGAACCTTGCAGTCATTAAGTTGACCATTAACACCACCTGTATACCAAAGTATTCTAGAGTCAAATGTTAGGCCATGTGTCCAACACATAAAGCTTGGCTGAAATTGGGTCATGCAACAGCATAATGATTACAAGCACACCAGCGAATCTACAGCAAAATGGCTAAAAAAGAAAAAAAATCAAGGTGTTGCAATGGCCTAATCAAAGCCCTGACCTCCATCCAATTGAAATGCTGTGACGGGACCGTAAGAGAGCTGGGCATAAACAAATGCCTGCAAACTACAATAATAAACTGAAGCAACATTGTAAAGAAGAGTGAGCCCTCTTGGGCGATGAGGCTCCCTGCAGAACCCCTGTTTAGCCGGCCAGTTTAATATTAATGGCATATCACTGATCACTCCTACCAGCACAGTCCTCCATAGTTGACATCCACCCAGCGCTGTGCATCCTTAAAAGCCAGGTTACTGGGATATGATGTCATATGCTGGCACTCAGCAATAAAGAAGGCAGCACGGAGGGGGCAGCAAATGGGTGAACATGTCTGCCAGGATGGTCACAGAATAACAGGGATGGTTCTGAACCCAAAGAGACAGAACCATATGAGAGAGATAATTAATGCACCAGTAAAACACCCTCAACAATGGCCTGAACTGTGATAGAGAATTCCTATCACAATATCCCATTGTAGAAAAACCAAGATAATTATACAGACATCCTGCAAGAATTAAGATGTATCCAGAGGCCTGTGCTATTAACTGGGCAATTTATAGATCACACCTCTAAAAGCCTGGACTGTTCTCATCTGTTTCACTGCCCTTGCGATGTTTATGTCAAATTATTTAAGATGCAGTACAGACTTACATTATAAATTGCCTAAAAAGAAGTTATCCAAAAGCTTGTACTCTAATTCTAGTCAGTTAGCCAATAATATCAACATCTTGTCTCCCACATTTGCATTCCATCATGGTACCACTTACTTTTTGTCCTTGTCATGAACAGGAACAAATCATGGGTTTAATACCATGGAGATAAAAATGAAAAGCATATCATGGCATATCATGGTCTAATCAGTCCTTTCAATACCTCTCCAATAGAGCAGACACATCTTTGATGATCATTTCCATGGTGCTAATTGAGTAATCCACACGTTTTATTCCACATGATTGGAGGACAACTTTTAAAGTACATGCTTAAAGCCACCTATTCTATGTAACTGAATCCGGAATGAAGGTATCAAAGAGTTACTTGATATTTGATACAAAGCGCTGTGTATTACCTAAAACTAAATGGAATACAGGACATACAGTAAGCAGGTCATGAGTTCTGCAATGTAAGAGAAATGGCAAGGTCATAAACTGGTCGACCCTAAGCTAGCACCTAATAACACCATGTGACAGGCCCAACTAACAGACTAAATTGGAGAAGGGAGACATCTGCAACAGTCAAGCTGACCATTTTTTAAAAGGAAATGTTCAACTAAAAACGTATCTTGTTCACCACATTTAAGACAGTGTATATTGCAAGTTACTTACAACATATTAACTTATCCTTTACAAATGCATTCAAAACAGCATCAGCTGCACAGTCAGGGATTTTGTAAGCATAAAGTTAGTTGTATGAGTAAACAATTATACCAAACAGGTGCTAATGATCGTCAATTTGATTTGCAGGTTAATAGACAATGATTACCTCAAACATAAACAAGTCATATACCATGGCAAGACTGAGCACAGTCACCAGACACGTGGTAGTTTTACCGCATCAGCAAAGTCTCTCCTAGGCAGAAATTTCAAGGACGACAGGGGCTTCCAGATGTTCTGTCCAAGCTCTTTTGAAGAAGCACAAAGAAATGCGGAATTTTGGCATAGTGGTCAGCCAAGGAATGTTTGTGCAGCAGATGTAAGACATCTTACTGAGCCATCAGCTCAGCACTGGCAGAACAAAGTGGGACCCTGGTACACCCATCTACTGTCTGGAGATGTCTGGTCAGAAGTGATCTTCATAAAATATGTGCAGCTATAAAAAAGCCATACCTCTGATGTTGGGGCTGGATAGTTGTACGAGAAAGAATGCGTGCAACAGTGAAGCATGGTTGAGGTTCCTTGCAAGTTTGGGGCTGCATTTCTGCAAATAGAGTTGAGGATGTGGTAGGAAGTAATGGTCTTCTTCCACAGAGTCCTGATTTCAACAATGAGTCTGTGTGGGATTACACGTAGAGAGAGAGAGAGAAGCAACTAAGGCTATATAAATCCACATAAAAATTGTGGTTAGTTCTCCAAGATAATTATAGCAAGAAAATGTGTGCTCATAAAACTTAACCTTTAATATCGTCTCCCTAAGCGATAGACGCAGCCGGTGTCTACGAAATGCACAAGCATAGAATTATATTCCTTCGCTTAGGGAAAGAATAGAATCATAGAAAATTTGAGCTCCCGGCTATGCATGATTGTCGACAACAGCAGGATGCCTATAGCGGTGGAGCTGTTACCTGTGCACCGTTTGACTGTTTCGCTGCTATAGCTTCATGTTAATTTTAGTTTTGAAGAAACCTATGAGGGTAGATTACCGATTTCTATTTTCATAGGGCTACTTTTAAGATACCAATATTAAAGGTTAAGTCTTATGAGCACACGTTTTCTTGCTATAATGTATCTGTTCTGCTGAGCTAACCCCTAGTGTGCCTCAATGGACAAGTGTTTTGTGAAATTATAGTTCTCCAGGATGTTTGGAACAACCTACCCACCAAGTTCCTTGAAAAACCGTACATTGCAAGTGTACCTAGAAGAATTGATGCTGTTTTGAAGGCAAAGGGTAGTCACACCAAATATTGATTTGATTTAGATATTTTACTCTGTTCACTCACTTTTGTTAAACAATAGAAATAAGCTATAGGCATGTCTATTTTTCTTTTCTTACGTTACAGAATGTTTTCACACCTGACAAAATTTTTGCACAGCTCTGTATAAAAAATAAAATGAAGAATGCTATGATGTATTTTTCCCATTTTTTAGAAAAACCACCTCTCATTATGACTTTTTAGAGAGCTGGTTTATGGGGACTGGTATCAACCTTATCAATTATGTAACTGTTAGGAAAAAAAGTTTAATAGCAACTTAAAATGGCAATTTTCACCATTTTTACAATATGGGCCACCTCTAATTGGCAATACCTAGAATGTTAATTTTCTTGGACCTAGGTGACATCTTCAATATAATGAACATTTATACAATATACAATAAAATAACTTAACCTACAAAACAAAAAGATAAACATGATATTTACATATGCGGCAGCTTGACATTTTACAAGTTACAATTTTAATTCATAACAGGCTGGTGTAAATTAAGATGAAAAATGGCAGGAAACGTGCATTATTATTTAATCAATGCTTTATATTTTAAAGATGTTTATACACGTACAATATTGCAATATTTACTTGTTTCATTTTCTACTGACCAGAGGGAACCATTGAAACATTTGCTTCATACAGTCCTTGTCTGTTGTTCTCAGTTTAAGTATGGTCAGCTATTTGGTGAGCAACATAGTTAATACAGTGGAGACTTTATGACATCACTGAGTTCTGGTGATCTCACAAGACCCTTTGCTTGTTTTCCTTACTTATGTTAAGAGAATAATCCCTAACAAGGGTTTCAGTAGCCTTAAAATATTTTTTTCTTTAAACTACCTATACTAATACTAATACCCAGCCACCATTCTTGACATAGGATGTCAGGGGTGGGAATCAGGAGCAGTGATGTAACAGGGATCACATTATATGGTCCTATAAAAAGTCAAATGTCTCTAGAAAGAGATTTGATTTGTAACAATGCTTTCCAAAATACAGAGTGTCCAAATGGCCAAATTGGAGACCATTTCCCTATTGGCAAACTTTAATATAACGTACAAAAAAAAACAAATAACTTTAAAATCTCCTATACCAGAGGGTGTATTAATAACGTGCTCAGACTACCGGGGCCCGATTGCCTTGATTAATGTGCCTCACTTACAGCAGTATGAAAAAGTTAATGTTAGTAGCTTATTTTGCACAACGTGCTGAACATGTCCCAGTGGTTTCTCGCTGAATGGCCATTTGCCATAGCCATGGATGTGACTGCAGTAGCCACAAAGGGTGTATATGTATGGAACTGCCTGCTATACAGATGGCTCTTTCTATATGGTTTCTTTAGAGTTTTAGTCTGTAATTTTTCTTTTCAAGCACAATATGTTCCCTGCTACGTATTATGTCATTGAGGGAAGGGCATTGCAGTATGCTATTTTGGTAACAGCCCTATTAACTATTTAGAATTTGCAGATTCAGAGAATAATATCTATGCTTTCACTTCTCAACTGGATCCGTCCGTCTTACTCCCATCCACAATGACACTAATACGTGGAGCCCATGTGTGCAATACATGCAAATCAATCATGCAAATGAAGGGCAATAGTGTGTTGTTGTGGGTTTCTCTTTTCTTTTCCTACATTGCAAAGAGTGGCAGGGAAATTATCCCAAAATAACTTAAACGGCATAATCACTGGTTTCAGAATGATTCCTGGTTATTTTCCCAAAGAAAGCCAACAATCTGTGTTCACTGTTCAGGCCAATCCGGGTTGCACAGTTAATATGCAAAACTTTCTACTTTATTGTTTAGGCTCCTTGTTGTATGGACAGTCAAACCTCAACCTGCAATGTATTATGTAAATCAAATAACAAAAGTGATCATTTTGCAGGGAAAAAAATGATAGGAACAGGAGAAACGCTTTCTCTCTCTTTAAAATTAAATCCATTGTTTAGCGGGACAACTTAACATCAGGTTCTGCTTATAGTTGTCCTATTTTAAGTGTTCAAAGCAGGACTCATAACGCTACTGTTCAAGGTGGGACTCTTATCCTGAATCAAACGTTGGAGCAGGACCTTACGTCTAATGTTTGGAACAATATATTTGCCCTGCAGTGGAAGCCAGAGGCTCCTCCTGTACATTTTCAGATTATGTATCAAGAGTCATTCTGGTTCAACTTATACACAATTGGATTTTATGGTGAGATGGTGAACATTTTTACATTAAATTGTTCTTTATACATAACTGCTTTTCAGAGGTTACCTGTATGTCTGAATTATTGTGTGCTCTGGTTTAAGTTCAGCTTGAGGTGACTTCAAAATGAACTCAACTCCAAACTTTGTAAAGCAGAGGTAGTATGTTATGTGTCAGTGCACACATGAATAAATCATATTAAAATATGGGGGGGTAAACAAGACCTTTTTCAACACTACCATTTTACTAATATATATATATATATATATATATATATATACATATATATACAGTACATCCATCCAAAAGGTATGGCAGGCTAGAATTGACAGACTAGGACAAATGGTAAAGAGGTAAAGATGAATCTGACCAAAAGTCACTGCAGGGGTATTAAGCTCTGAGTTGTGGATAAACAAAGGTTTCTCAAAACATTCTTGGGAGCTAACTGGGTTTCACCTTTCAAATAAATAACATACCAAGCATTTTTAATTTTAGAAGGCAAATCCATATAAAAGTGCAGGCAGCTTTTTTAGTTCTAAAAAAAATCAGATATTGATCCCTCTGAATTTTGATATACATAACCAGGATGATTACAATAAAAATCAAGAATATCGAAAATAGAAAATCTTTGTTTCTAATAAAAGACAAGAACGATGCAGAACGCTGCAATAATGAGTACCAATTACTGAATATATTCATGAACGTTATGACTAAATTAAAAATACCGGTGGTTATATTGATAAATTCCTTTGAGTAAAGCCAATCACATGTCTGTCCTGATCACTTATGGAGGACAAAGGAGATACAGAAATCCCCAATGTGCTTATTGTTAACTCCCTGAGTGCCAGTAAGATAAGCATAATGGCATGATCATTTTACCATGTCCTCTGCGTTTCAAAAGATTAAGCAGAATTAGATTATTGTTAAAGCTTTAGATACAGTACAATACATTGCAGTTATTCTGTAGATGAAAAGAATGCATGTTAGAGGAAACCATTTATACTTTGGTGGAAAAAAGGCATGACTGAGCTGAGAGGAGAATGTCTTATCTAAAGAGATATTTTCAGAACATGCCAAATTGGTCTGGCAAACGATTGGCGTGGATAAAGACATGGTACTCGAACATTTACTTTCTGACACATACTGATCTCTCTCCACTGGTGTAAGAAAAATACAGGGCCCCTTCTACAAGATTTATGGTGAGGCCCCCAAGCTCTTCCTACACTAGCAACATAGTTACACATACACAGTGACATGCTTACACCCACTAGCATACTAACACACACACAAGCATTGACATATTTACACGCACAGTAACATATACATTCACCTCTACTCTTGTTGGCTGACAGCACACACTGTAACATACTTACACACAGATACTCACACACATAGTAACATACTTACACACAGATACTCACACACATAGTAACATACTTACACACAGATACTCACACATACACACACTGTTATTTACTCCGTGTGGTCCCCATGAATGGCCTTTTGATTTTTAAAGAATTTCTACAATCCTACTATAGACTGACTAATTTATTGGCTATAAAAATAGCTTTTTGTTCCCAGAGGCCAAATCTAGCTATTTAGAGATATATAAATAGCTACAGTAAAGTCGCTATTGGCTCTTAATTGCAAGCACTGCCTATAAAAACCATGTTGCAAAGAAGGGGCTATACAGCATATCGGTAGTATCAGTGTGCATTTAACTGGGAGTGTTTACGGAAATTATCAAAAAATATCAAATACAAGAAAAATATCAAATACAAGGGTGAACCTATACCTGCATGTTTATCTCGATTAACAGAAAAACCTTACAAGGCCAGAGAGCAGGGAACATGTAAAATAAATTTATCTAGGATGACATCGCAACCTGTGCAAAAATTAAATTTCAGGGATGTGGCTACACCGGCCACTACGGCAACCTCTCCCAGCCACCAAACATGTAAGAACTAGCACCAGAGTGGTTCTCTGGTCCTGGTCTCTCTTCTGCTAACTATCGAGAAAACTGATAGGTTAGTTAGCACTAAGAAAGACCAATCTTTCGTATACACGTGTGCATGGAAAGGCTTGTGTAAGGGTAGTGTATGCGTATATGTGTGTTTATGGGCACTTGTGTTTAAAGACAGTGTGTATGGGCAGGTGTGTGTATGGGCAGTGTATGTGTATATGCATGTTAATAGGCAGGTGTGTGTAAAGTCAGTGTGTAAGGGCAGTCGTGTGTGTATATATGTGTGTGTTTGTAAGCTGGTCTGTGTATGGACAGGTGTGTGGTTGGGCAGTCATGTGTAAGGGCACTGTATGTGTATATGTGTGTTTATGGGCAGGCGTGTGTAAAGTCAGCGTGTAAGGGCAGTGTAAATAAACTAACCTCTGTAAAAAAAAAATAGCAGGGGGCACAATTTTCCATTCTTGCCTCGGGCGCAAAAGAAGCTAGCTAAGGAACAGAACCCCAAATGAGATTGGTATTTGGACAAAACTGAGCCCCTAACGGTGAGTGTAGTAATTTTCACATTTTGTATTAACAATAGGTCCTGAGAAGGATAATCACAGAATATACACTCACCGGCCACTTTATTAGGTACACCTGTTGTCACGTTCTACCCAGGTTGTGGAGCTGCATATCTCAACCTTGCTTCAGTTTCTCTGTTTTGCTTCAATCCATTTCTGGATTTCCTTTTAATCTGTTCTGATCTTCCATTCCTTGCTTCTAGTTCTGCTCTTTGCTTCAGCTCTGTTTCCTTTATAAGGTGTGCTCCACCCGTTATGTTTGTCTCAGTCTGAAGTCTAAAGGTATGTCTCATTGCTATGGAACTTCTGTAAGCAGGGATTAGCGTTAGGACCCACGGTCATTGGAGTACTTTGGCTTAGTGGTGGGCTAGGCATACAATGGCCATAAGATGTGACGGAATCTCCAATAGTTATCATATAGTCCTAGGCTAGTTCCTGTATTTATGTGTGTCAGTGTCCTGTCTTGTATCGCCGGTAGAGGATTGTCTTGTCTCGCCAGTAGAGGATTGTCTTGTCTTGTATCGCCGGTAGAGGGGTGTCTTGTTCATGTCTGATCTTGAGTATTCCTTATCTTGTTCTATGTCTTGTTCATGTCTGATCTTGAGTATTCCTTATCTTGTTCTATGTAGTGCCCTGTATTATGTATATCTTTTCTGGTTATGTTTATTCCTTGTTTTGTGCTCTGTATCATGTATATCTTGTTTGTTATGTTTCTTGCCTGGTCTCCCCGTCCCTTGCTCGTTATGTTTCCGTTATATACTCTGCTTAGCTTCCATACTCCCAGCCTGCAGCATCCCGCACATGAGTCTAGTGCTATGTCTCATGCCTGTTTCCGGGTGCCTTCAGGATTTATCTTTGCTTCGTTCTGGACTACATCCGCTGCTATATCAGGGTGCTGGTATGTGGCTGCACAACCCTAGATGCTCACCACCCGGGTGAGTGCAGTGGCCCTGCATCAGGCCCTGTCCTGTGACTCCGCTACTGCATACTGAACTCCTAAGCGTCAGTGTTAACCTACATTATAGCATACAATGCTGTACTTTACATTCCAGAAGAAAGACATTATTTTATGGGACTTTTCAATGTGTTTGTGTATGAAGGCATGCTGTTATTAATATAATTGTCTGTGTATAGTGACTCCTTTACAAGAATGACTAGGGCAGATCTGGTTAATCAGGGAGGTTTCAAATGCTATTCATGTGATTACCTGTCAGGTACCATGCACGGCTATTATGTCTGGTATCTTGGGGCAGGTGCACTTAATGCATCTATTTATAGAAATAAATAGGGTGAGGGCTGTTTTCTTTTTCCACTGGGTGTGCCCTGAAACTAACAGATATATATCGAACAGATGAGAACATTGCTATGTGTCAAAAATGTTATTTACAAATTGTATTAATCAAACTGTGTGTATAGAGTAATAAAGAATGTTCAATGCGCATGTTTTTAATGTACTATCTGGCTTCGATGTAAAATGCACCAGAGGAATGAATATCTTTCCAGGTGTTTGGTAGGAAAGTCCTGATTTGGAACCATGAATGGCGATTTGTGTTTGTAACAGCCTTGTGGAAATGGACAACTGAGTAGGGCAACCACATTGGCCATTTTTTTTTTTCCAAGGACACTTACATTTAATATGTTGCTGACAAACACAGATCGGAAAAACAGTCTAGTGTCCCATACATCCCCATCAATGATTAATTCAAGTACTTTAATATGCATTACTTACCTGTACGGAAAACAAAAAGCTATAAACCACTTACCTTTAGGAGAAGCTGCAGCACACCGCCTCTCTCTGTGGTCCCATTTTTCTCACCACATTTATCTCTCAAAAAAGCCAAACACACCTCCCGCAGGCTTACAAGCTGGAGATGTAAAGGGATTCTGGATAATTCCTCCATGCGTTTGAAATCATGCCAATGTTAAGATGGGTTTCACAAAATAATTTTTATTTTACAGATTTTGATAATAAATATCGGCTGGTGAGGATTTTTTCAATGACTTAGAACCAAGGCCAACGACTTGACCTTCCTAGAAGGCAATGTAACCTCCATGAAGCATACACATTTGATTTGACTTAGAGAATATGTAAAAGATAGATATGTAAAAATATGTTCCATGTCAGACACATATAACACCCAGCCAGCTGCTAAGGAAGCAGAGAACAGATTAACCTCTGGTGAAACTGACTTTAATAATGTAAAAGGGACAGTTATATATTGTGACCGGACCCAATATGCCCCCCCTCTAATTTCCTTGTGATTAGGTTGGGGATTACTAATAAGACTAAATGTGTTTCCATGGAGTGCATTACTTCATCTGTTATAGGTCTTACAAAGATGGTCAATGATGCCATAAAACAAGTGGTGGAGCCAAATGGACAATGATGTCATAAAACATGGGGTGGGGCCTCTGTGCATTTTGTGTGAATTGTGTTTCTAGGTGTCCCAAAAGTTCAACAGCAGCAATATATATATAAAAGGAGGTGTGAGTTGCTGTATTTCCCAAAAAGCAAAGTAATGCCTCCACTTGTAGGGGACAGCTCATCTCAGTTCCCCACTTTAGTTGTCATTGATAAAGAGGTGATGACAGAAGAAGCTGTTAACTTGAAGGCGGAAGAAAGGCTTAGGCCAGCTCCACCAAATGATGTCATGATAGGAAAACAATTCATGAAAAGGTTGTGGTGGAAGAAGCAGGGGACACTGACAGGGCAAAACCGCTTCAGGAAACAGACCAGAATGCAGATAGTATAGTAAAAAAAATTAAATGAGTAAAGTTACTGTGTTAGTGGCATATATAGAATATAAAGCAGCATCACATGGACCGCTGAACCTGGGTGCACCGCACACCCACCTAGGTATCCAGTGCTAGGGGTCCTGACATCAAGGCTACCATTATTGGTGGAATAAATGCAACACAGAAGGTCATCCAGAAACATCCCAAAATTATAAGATAGTGTAGCAAGTCACTAATTCAAAGTCATTAAAAGTTTCCATATGTTGTGTTGTTCTGACCAAAAATGTATAATACATAGAAAATCTTCATATGGAAAGTACCGTAAATGGGTTTAAGAGTCAGTAATTTTAAAATCCTGTCTATTATATATATATATATATATATATATTATATATATATATTCTTCTTGGTTCTTGAGAAAGGCTAATTGATAGCCGAAACGTTGGACCTTCACTAAGCTGATACGCTTCATAAAAAGAAGACCCGCTAAGTGCATCAACCTTATTTACATGCTATATATATATATATATATATATATACACACACACACACTAACTATTCGGTAACCTGACCATTACACCAACAGGGACTTTTATAACATCGCATTCTAAATACCATATTTGCTCGTTTATAAGACAAGTTTTTTGTTGTCTTCTAATCAGACCTCAAATAGAAGTCTGACTACAAAACTAAGATCCAGATCCCTGCGGCGCTGCAGGGGACCTGGATCCTCCTCTCCGGCAGCTGGTGGAGGTCTGTGGGATGTAACCTCAGCTGCCGCTTTTGCCAGGGCTTCTATGACCGAGTGCCGGCATCACATGACCTTCCGGTGCTCATTCATAGAAGCCCTGGCGGAAGTGCCGGCAACAGTAGCGGACGCGCGCAGACCGTCACCGGCTGCCACCACTACACACCAAGGAATCTGAAGTCTAGGTATGCACTGGTAAGTCATATGGATGCAGAGTGGCATATGAGGGGTTAAAAAGAAAATCAGGGAGGCAGAGTGGCAAATAGTTCCATATAGTGTTAATATACACATAAACACACACAATGCATGTTACTGGGCCTCACAAAGTTTGCATCTACCACCTCCCTCCCCACCATGCCCACCGTATTGCGACATACTATTATAACTGGCTTTACATTGGATTTACTTCTTCTACCTACAAAGATTGTGATGCCTTCCTCTAGGAATCTATCACAGATACAGCTGGCATGTTTCTTTATCTGTCCTTTGAACTGACATGGCCTCTGGGTGAATGATGCCAGATGGTCAAGAATAAACAAGGGAGCTTTGATGTACCCAAGAAACCCATTACCTGGTTATCTATTAGGTTATCTTTAGCTGGGCACAGATCATAAGGCAGCTAGCACCCAGCTGGCTGACCTCAGCAGGCCTCTGTTTATAAAGGATGCCCCCTCCCCTACTGGTTGGTTAACGGCACTCACGATGAAGTGAGTAATGCGAGATCCCCTTATTATGACTACAGAAACCGCAGTGCCCCGGCTGCCCAGCAGGGGTCACATATCCATATATCATCAGAAAAGCCTTTAACATTTTCGCTGTCGAAAGGAAATCGCTGCAACCTGAACACAACGACCAGAGAAAGAGCCATTTTATTAACGAAAGGGTTAAGTGCGTTACCTTCTGAGCAGGTCAGTGAGGGCGTGTTCAGTGCTGCAAGTTTACCTTTCCTATTTGTTACCGCCTCTGCCAATCACTGGGAATCTCCTTAGAAACCACGCCCATTTATTTCACTGGTTATTTTCCTGATCCCGCCTTCGTTTTGCTACCATTGTTGTGCCCGCCTCTGTCCCAACTTCTTCAATGTCATTGGTAGATGGTCGAAAACAGGTGGTTCCGATTGGAGCTAGTTAGTGTCAATCAGTCGCGGCGTCAGGTGGCTGGGCTGCCCGCGTCTCGCAGCCTCCGCTTGGCTTGGCAGCCTCTGACTGGTCGGACAGAGGTGGCTGGGAACCCGGTGGATTTTCGCTCCGACCTCCGCTCTCTATTGCCCCGTCCCTCAGCGCGCGCACTTCCCGGTCGCGGCCGTGGAGCTGTCATTAATCATAATTACTTAAAGGCACCTGCCTGCTGAAGAGAGGACGCGGAGGGCAGCCAGCGGTTGGAAGTCGGGATACCTCCTCTCGCTTGTCATAAGGATGGTGTGGCTGGGCTACCGTTCTCTATGTTAATACCCCTTCGCCTTCCCCTCATTTATCATCCATTCTCTCTTTAACTACTTGCCCTGTCCTGCCCCACCTATCTTACCATTCCACCCCTACCCCACCTCTTCATCTCTTGTCCGTTTTGGGACCCGGTGACTGGCCTGGGCAGCTGTCAAACCTCCCTTTTCTTGCCCCTCTACCTTCCCTCCTCCCATTCGCTTGCCCCCCTCCCCAAATAAAAGGGCAGTAGGATTTAAATTACATTGGTATCTGCCCTGTGCTGCCCCCCCCCCGGTGTATTAGGGAGCCCGTGACTCTGTGTATATGTATTTACTGGAGGGCTGGCCTGGGATGGTGGGTGTCTCTCTCCCAGGCTAGAGTAGAATGTGGGATGGAAGGACCAGGTTGCCACATACTTTTTAGATTTCACAGTCTGTGGCATCTCCTTGAAGTAGGATTGAGGGAGAAGTTAGTGTATAAATCCCAAATGTGAAGCGAACATGGCATTTTAGTATTTATTATAAAACACTGGTTCCCGGGGGGGGGGTGGGTTGGGTTATTTGCTTTTTACTTTCTGAAAAGTTTTAAGTTCAAAGTTTTTTGTTTTTATTTTTTTTTACTGTCACTCAGGCTTTTTTGGGTCTGAGGAGGTGGAATCAGGATTTCATGTAGCATGATTACTCTGTCTGAGCTGTCACAGTAGTCCTGGCTATTACCTTAATGGCCCAGTGACCGGTCGGTCCATCAGTCTGAGACTTTGGAGGGCATTTCTGCAAATGTCTCTTTGTGGCACATCTACCAGTGCAACAATGATGGCGGCATACAATGGGGGTACGTCAACGGCGGCTGGGGGTCACCACCATCACCACCACCATCATCTGGCCCACTTGCCCCCTCCTCACTTACACCATCACCACCACCTTCATCCCCAGCATCATTTGCACCCAGGCTCAGCTGCTGCTGTGCACCCTGTCCAGCAGCATGTTTCTTCTTCCTCTGCCGCCGCTGCAGCTGCTGCCGCCGCTGCAGCAGCAGCTATGCTGAATCCAGGCCAGGCCCAGCCGTACTTCCCATCTCCTGCTCCTGGACAGGCCCCAGGGCCAGCTGCAGCTGTAGCCCCAGCACAGGTGCAAGCGGCGGCCGTGAAAGCTCACCATCAACACTCTCATCATGCTCAGCAATTGGATATTGAACCTGATCGGCCAATCGGCTACGGAGCCTTTGGAGTTGTCTGGTGAGTCTTTCTGTTTAAAACTTAAAAAAATGCATGCCTTGGCGATTATCTAGTCGCATAACCTTTGCACCCAACTGTGGAAATACAGGAAATAAAAGTGTTTGCCAACTGCAAAAAAAAAAGTAAATTTATGAAGTCTAACTGCAAATAAAAAAAATCTTAAGTGTCTTTGCGTCTGGAATCACTCCGATGATTTTTGCTCCTCCTGTGTTGTGGTATCTTTGACTATTTATTCCGTAATAGTGTTTGAGGAGCAGAGTAACTGAGTTTTTGTTTTATTTTTTGTTTTATTATAGCGCCTTGATTAATTGGAAACTTATTAATTGTCGTGTTATTAAGTGTCGTAAACTTCATGCCCAAAGTCACCGATGTATCTTTTTGCTGATTATTTGGTGAAATGTTAAACAAGGGTTTATCGTTGTAGAAGGTCTTAGATGTTGTTTGTGGAGTAAATCGTTTAGCAATGTCAGGTGCAGGCATGCAGCTAGTCTACCCATGCGGAATTAAGCATGTGACAGATAATGTTGTGTCCGTGATCAGGAGAGAGTTAATACTGTCAGAGTGTTTGCTGATCAACCGTTGTAAGCTTGGCTGTCACTAAGTTTTCATAATTTTTTTTTTTATTTTTTTTTTGGTCAATAAACAAGATGTAAATCTACATATTCTGTCAGGACATCAGAGGTCTCTTCTTTAGGTAGAATTCCATTCCTTATTCCACCTGAAGAACAGACCTCCTGAGGTCCCCAAAAACCATATGTAAATTTACATCATTACCTACGTTTGCCCAATAAAAAGTATCGACATGTAGTACAGGAGAGAGGCTGTATGTCTTTGTCGTCCATGTCAGCTGGACTGTGAATGGGAACCTGCCTACCTGTAAAGGAAGATCGGCTCGCTTGGCACTGAATACACCTGCTGTTACTATAAGTGCTCTAAATCAGTGGAATAACAATCTCCTCCTCCTGTATAGAATGCTGTCTGTTAACAAATGACTCTGCAAACTACTTCAGTGTATGAGATCCATTATGAGAAACATATAAGTTGGGTTCGCTTGATGATGATGATAACGTGAATGACCACGAAAATGTATTTGTGGGTTTTCCAGTTGATGGAGGCATAGGCATGCATTTCTAGCGTTCACGAGGAGAGTAATGTATATTTTAAGCCTCGGTTTGTGTTCTGAGAGTAATGGCGTACTGTGGATTGCTTCTCTTTGAGGGCACAGAGCTCCTGGCTGCCCCTTGTGACTCATTGTGGTGTCCTTTATAAGATGTCTTTATCACTGAAAGCACTGCTGACTTGTATCAAACAACAAACATTCTGCCTCGTCCTATTTTGTTGGCTATCCATGAATCCCAGATGCAGACAAAGTAGAGGTTGAAGATTAGCCTTTACAGGTGACACATGGCACATCAGATCATTAAATATATATATATGATATAAGTTTGGTTTTGTTGGTTTATTCGCCAAATCCTAAATGTCTGACAGGGTTATGGCCTTTGTGGACTCTGTGAAGCTGGGGATCTGTTGCTTATAAATACTATATCTTTGAAGTTATACGCCTGAGTTTTTAGTATTATTGAGAGTAGCCTTACCTTTTATCCTTTGATGTGACAGGTTTATGACCATACAATGTTTGCATAATTAGAAGAATTTGGGAGAGCAAACATTGTCAGCCCACCTTGTTTTGGCTGATGCTTTACAGATTATAACATTTCCACCTGGTCAGCAACATTGTAGCCAGAAGGAGCAAGCGCTTTGTTTCTGAGAGTGGATCCATCTACTTAAGCGTATTTAAAAGTATACGCCAGCCGTCGTATTTTACTGGTTTCCTTCGTGCAGGATGTGTCCCGTGAAATCCCTTTCCTGCTGGGCAGCGTGCATGCGTAGTTAGACCCTCACGGACTCTAGCAAGAGACCCCCTCCTCCGCGGGGATGCACACAATGTGCCCCCATTGACTTAAATGGGAGTGATTGGCTGGTTTGATCAGCCAAAATTGGAGCAGAGGGGTGTTTATTTTGCATTAGTAAATACTTGCTGCTAGAATGTTAAAATGGATTGTTTCTTGGTGGGCAGTAGACTCTCTTTGGCTAGATCAAAGATAAAATGTTTTTTTTTTTTTTTAATGGGAAGTTCGAATGAATGTGATTTTAATAATTCATCTGTAGTAATCAAGGGCAAGATCTTGCGGCCGGGAGATTAAGTCCCTTACAGAATTGGCAGATGTTCACAGGACTCAAACGAGCAAGTGGTTTACTTGGACCCGTCTTGTGCATTCCAACTATGGGAAATCCACCACGTCGCGCAGTCCACACTGTAAGTCCTGTCAAGATACTGTTTTTGCAATCTGGAACTGCTTATAAGGAATAGTTTTCCGGTAAAATGAATTGTAGCCCTGTAGGTAGGTATCTGTTTTTAGAGTTACTCCTTACTTCCCAAGTAGGACTGACCTCAATCTACCTGGAGCCTCATACTAAATGTCACCCAACTCTGCCAATAGATACCCTAATATAAAATACAATTATTACTGCTCATCTCTTTGATGGGTTAAAGGAGGTCAACCATGTGTAACTCGGTATAGTTAATTTAGATCTGTCCTTAGCATGGCCCTTGTTTTTCAGCAATGCATTTGTAGTGGACCTGAGCTTTTTTGCTATTGTATTCAGTATATATGTTAACCGCAAGCCTGTGTTTAATGTACCCACACAAATTTATGTATTGCCTTTTTACCGTGGCTCGTCCTTTCATTTGAAAGCATATTTCATATACATAACCCAATATTTATTAGCAATAATATGCAAAGAGAGAAAACACTTACTGTTTTGCTTAGTGTTCCTTCAGCAGGATTGTTGCCATTGCTGGGGGAAACCCCAAATAGTATTCAGTGACATCCCCTTAGTATAGTAATGCCCCAAGCATAAGGTTTTTAAGGGTTTTTTTCCCCTCACTCTTCTCATTATTGTTTGGCACCAAAAGTGTTTTTTTTTCTATTGGCAATTTATTGGAAAGCTGTAGAGCGTGACTGGAGATGTTAGACCTCGTTCCTGATGATGTCATGGCAACGTCACTGGGGTCTCTTTAAAGAACAGAAACAATTACAGAGAAACAAACATTTGCCCTGTGTTCTCTCTTCTCTCCCCACGTACCAATCACATCCTGTCTGATCTGTGACGTTGATTAGATGAGCAATCAAAGACCATAACAAGGCCTGTATGGAAGCCATTCCAATGGGAAACACAACAGCCTGGTGGTGGTTGTGACCCCTTTATTTCAAGTTTTAATAGTCTGACCTTAGTTCATCCAGTGGTTACAAATAAGGAGTAGTTTACATTGGGAGAGGATAAGAGCAAAAACCAAAACTGAACATGGTTATGAACGATTGCAGACAAACCAAGGTTTTGTTGACTGTTTTCAAGATGCAAGAAAAAGTAATGCTGCGTTTATCAAGTATATATAATCCTAGCCAGGGAGATGTAAAAAGAGCGGCGCAGCATTGTATTGGTCACTTGCATTTTGTTACTGTCACAGAGCTGGATAGTCCGACTGACTAACTCCGCTGACTTGTGCTCCCTTAGCCTGGGACAACGCACTCTTTCCCCGGTAGCCGAGAACCAGTGTAGGGTATAACCAAAACGAAGACTATTTCTCACACACAGCGCTGGATGTATCCAGCAAAACACACATTAACATAAAACAAGATATTGGGATACAAACCGCCCCCTTAATCTGCCTCCCAGAGATAACGGGGTCAGTAAAGGGATTAACAATACAATGGGGTCCCCACCTCCAGTATCTATAACTGGCCGAGATCAGTTCCAGGGATGGCTTGGGGTAAATGGGGGGCTGACTTATACAACATAGTAGTGCACCATAGAGTGGGTGGGGGGGTCTGACATTAAACTAAAACAATGGCTGGTTGCATATCCTGGCTGTCCAGAGATAATCCCCTCAGCAAGTGATGAGATGATAAACTGCTGGGGGTAGACGCAGAATGCTTTACAAAGCCGGGGCCCATAGTCGGTCGGTAGAGAGGAGGCTTGCTGTCAGGCCTCTCCAGTGGCCCCAGTGATGGAGGGTTCCGTCACAGTTACCACGTTAGTCATTTGCTTAATGGAAATCCTATGTAATCGCTCGTTTTAGCAGATTAGATTTTTAAGAAAACTTTCAGGTTAGTTTGTATATAAGGTGAATTATCTGGCTTTCAAATAGAAGTAATAAAAATGAATATTTTCCCCATCACCAGGCAACATTTATTGCGATTGCACTTTTTATATACACCCACTCTTAAATTGCCCTGTCCTATGGCTGGGGCCTGTGATACTCTCGCTGGCACTTATGTGGCACCGACACTTCATGTATGGTTTCAGATGAGTTAAGATAAGCACCATTGGGTCACCTGAAGCTGCAATGTAGCTGAGCCCCCAAAGACTCAGCCCTGTTTGGCGTGTGCCTTCTGGCTCCCACTACCCCTTCGAAGACTTTTCGTGCGGGAGGACATGAAGACTTCAGTGGATTTCTGTGCTTTGCTGCAAACTCAAAGGATCAGAAGCCTTACATTAAAGCCTTCTTATTGATAGCACAAAGTTGTTTTATAGCACACGTTTCTGCTCTGAGAGCAGCGTAGTGTAGAATAAGGCTACTGGGGAACTCAAAATAAGTGTCTTATAAGACTGTCAGCGGAGACAAGAGTATGAAGTGCAAACAAGGGGATTTACTTCACATTATGAGAGCAGAACAAATGCCAGAAAAATGCAGATGTAATTGCATTTTATGTATGTTTTTATTTAACAGAATGTGAAAAAGGCAAGTATCATCCATGGTGCTCACTAGTGTTAAAAGAGCATTGCATGTTTGTTGCTTACATACGTGTGTGATTGCGTTGCATGCTGCTTCGTGTGAGTCTGTCATGTTCTGATCTCCAAGAGGTTTCCAATTTGTGATAACTAGCTTCTTAAATGGCAAAAGATGGTGTTTTGGGGAGTACCCGCATGGCACACACACAATAAATATGCTACTTATGACTTATTGCACCAAATAATACTCTGCCATACACAATAACAAAAGGTTATATATGGCAGGTGTTCCCCTTTAAACAACAGAGAAGCCATTGCTTGGGGTCTCCTGCTCTTGGTGAGGTGCTTCTTTTTTTTTTTTCTTCACACTGTTAAATCTTAATGGAAAGGTCACATGCTGGGACCAGGTCAGTTTACTGGGAAGGCAGGGCTAGCACCTTAATCCGATAAGGGTTATCTACAAGGTCAGTATTTAAGAGGCTTTGAAGTTATCAGTCTGAATGACTGTGTTCCTTTTGAAGGGTACAGTTTTACATTAATCTGAGGACACTATTTCCATCCACAGTTTAAACCACAAAGTAATAAACATAACATTCATCAATATTTAATAATGTAGTGCTTTTTTCTGCCTATTTTTGCCTTTATTGTAATGAATAAATTAGTATCTCACAGATCAGATTCTAAAAAGAATGGTAAGAGGTGCAGGAAACATTGGAACAGCCTGTTTCAACTTAACGTGTAGGCTTTTGTAGTCTATAAACAGAATATGCTGAAGCATTAAGATTTCCCTCACTGGAAGTAAGGGGCCCAATCCCTGAAAAACAGCTCCATACCATTTTTGCCTCCTCCACCAAACTATACAGTTGGCACAGTGCAGTCAGGCAGGTAACCCTTTCCTGGCATCCGCCAAACCCAGCCTCGCCCATCAGACTGCCGAACAGAGAAGTGTGGTTTGTCTCTCTACAGAACACGTTTCCACTGCTCCAGAGTGCAGCGGTGGTGTGCTTTTATACTGCTCAATTGCCATTGTACTTGGTGATGTGAGGATTGCATGCAGCTGCTCGGCCATGGAAAATAGATGCAAAAGTTGGACAAAAAAAATCAATATTATATATATATATATATATATATATATATATGATTAACAGCAATCACACTCCTATCATGCCCAGGCAACCAGTACATGCTGGAACCTGGACGTGATAGGAGTGTGATTGTTGTTGGCAATCATATATATTTAATATAATAACACGCATTAATTTAATTATTCATCCGCAGATAATAATCATTAACAGATACTCAATCACGCACACTAGTTCATACACCTTCTCCCACTGCAGGTTTTTATTTCAGCATTTTGTGGATTAATGCAATTTTCGGCCGATATGTTCCGGCCACGCATTTCAGTGCATCCTCTAATGTGTATATATACACACGTTATTTGCTATTTGAGTTTATGCCGCACGCAGAATCCTTTACAATTTTCTTTTTCTGTACCCAGCACTTGTTTTTATTCCTTTTCACCATTCAGGGCATGAACAAAGAATTAAAAGAAAATGTGCAAAATGTGAAAAGCATACATGTATATCTGGACTTTCTAAATTGTAGACATGACAAGATAGTATAAAATGATTATTATACTAACCTGTTAAGGTCACTGCTGCGAAATGTCTAACACATCTGTTACAAGAGCGGAGCATGCTTTGTCAGCAGGTCTGTCCCCTTTGCTTAATGAGCAGACGTTACACGGGAGTGCAAACATCCCATATTTGTGCTGCTGTGTGTATTTCTTTCCTCTTGTATATTCTTTCACGGGCCTTTTACATTTGCAGTACTTTGTAAAGGATGAGTAGAGTTTTAAAATCTCTGGATTTTATACAAAATATCCCATTGAATAAAGTTGTGATAGGTATGGAAATTATATAAGATGTGATAGTTGAGCACAGACAGGAGGAGGAACGGGAAACATAGATCTACCGGAGCCTAGGAATTTACCGTCTCAAACATTTGCTTTGGTTTTATGAACTTCTGTAAATGTGAAATTGCATATAGGCTGGAGAGAAACTGAAGTATCGATGGCAGTAAGGATGGAGGGAAGGGGTTATGAAGGGGTTATATTTCCAAATATTACATTTCCAAATATTACATTTCAGTCTCTCTCGTGTCTACATAGATGAAATTTTGAAATTGCACATATTTTGTAAGTAAGTATATATACATTGGTGTTTTGTGTTTAGTTGCCTTCTATATACCTTGTATTGCAATCTATCCTGAAGAGGATGGTTTGTATTGTATAAATTTGTGTTCTTTAGTAAATCCAGATATGTAGCTTCCTTTTGGAAGAGTCATCTGTTGCTTGCCACCTACCTGGAAGTGAACTCCCGCCATACTTTTATGTCTTTTTGTTATGGTAATACCCACATTGATCCACTGCCGTTTGAGAAGCTAGTTCTCGCAACTTGGGAGCCCTTTCAAGATTGGAACGTGACAGTGGTTGAGTCACAGGCGATGTGGAACGCGACGTAGTCATGTAACTATGCCTCAACTGGTATCAAACATCCTTGTGCAAGACTTGTATTGTTACAAAACGATGTCAAAATGCATCGGTACTTGTGACAGTACACTGGCTTCACGTCTAAGGCTGGCTCCCTGTGGTGTCGGAAGTCCAGCAAGAAAAGAACGCACAACTGTAGCTAACACTGGATTCACCCACATGGTGAGAACAGGAACACCCATGAAAAACTTTATCTAACTTCCCCTCCTTTCCAGTTTAAATAACAGAAATCTATATACGCTTGTAGGAAGAAGATTAAATAAAGTAGTGGGATGTAAATATTACCCGTCCAGAATAAAATGTCAGGAAAGCCCCCTCTCCTTCTCACTGTAAAAAGTGACAAACACTTGTATCTGTGTGATTCGAGTCCCCCCTTTTCTGGCACCAGTCCAGGGATCTGTAACAGACTTAGCTGTCCTGATCTAAACAACGGAAGTAACCTGAGAAAACATTACACTCAAACATCAGAGGATTCCGCAAATTCTATGAACAAGGGTGGCATGGCTTCTGAAAGGTTACTCCTGTTATTTCATGTTGGTTATGGCTGCATCCATTCCCAGCGCCTTCGAAAGAAAATTCTGCGTATTATTGTGAAAGGGACACCGCAGTGCTCATGGAGCCCCACCAATGAAGAATGCATTGTAAGCACTTTAATATACAGTCTTCAATATTTCAAGTACAGGAAGAGAGATGTTAGAACGGGAGCTTTTTTCCATAATCTGAAAACAACAGGGTCAGTTGTCTAGATGTTCTGTAAAAGTTTTACTTTTATTGAGAGTGGTAGAGAAATGGAGCAACCTTCCATCAGAGGTGGTAGAGCACAACACAGTGAGGGAATTCAAACATGGGTAGCATAAGTATAAAGCTGTCCTCTGGCTAAGACAAGATCAAGGACTGATTAAGATCAAACGAAGACTTACATCAGGAAAAAATGGCAACCTAGATCGGCCAAATGTTCTTATTTGACATCAAATTCTATGTTTTTATGCTGGTAAAATAAACAAATTAAATCTTTTAAGAGAAGCTGCAGCACACAACTCCCCCTCTGTAGTCTGGATGTCCATAGTGCTGTTGGCTGCTTGAAACATCCAGTCACAGTAAGGAAAGCGCTCCCATTAAAGCCAGTAGGAGCACTTTCTGCTCATGCATGTTTGACCCCCTGGAACTCTTAGCGTGGGTAAGTAGGAAATGTTTGGCTGGACACATCTCCTGACAGCTTATCTGATGCTTTATAACCCTCCATGCATTTGAAAAGTTGGATCAAACAAAGTTAAAGGGACCAGTCAGCTATCATATGCACTTCAGTTTTGTTTGTAATGTTTCTTTAACAAGCCTTTAAACCATGCCTTTTTTCTTCTTTCTTGTAACCCCTTAATGACAAAGCCCGTATATGTACGGGCTCAAAATGCATTGTTTTCAATGGGCTTAGGGACCGCCCATTGTCCTTAAGGGGTAACTTAACATTTTGCTGTAGCTGATCTTATGATCTAATAGTAGTAGTTTGAAAAAAAGAAAAAGAAAAAAAAAAACACCCCTGCTAGTTCTGTCCTTAATCTTGTCCCGAGCTTTGGTCTGCATGACTTCTCTGTAAAGTTGCTGCTCGTAGCATTTTACTAATCTTATCGGATTATTTTATGTGCACATGGAGTTAATGGGGGTTTAGTCTCTACCAGCCGTTCCTGATCCTTTGCCCTTGCTTATTAAATAGATTCATCTGTTGCCACCAATGGATACCCTGCTGAAGTATTTAAACTCTGACTCTACCAGACAGTTATACTGCACTACTGAAAGGGTTAAATATTATGGTGTTTAACCTCTTAGGCTACAAAAGCCATCAGTCTGTATGACTTCTTCACTGCTTGGCAACTCCTAGGTTAAATAAATCGGAAAGTACATTGACAGATGGTCTTTGGCTGATTGAGCGTTGTGGGAGTTGTATTTCTACAAGGACCAGAGGGCTGCATGATGGGCTGATGTGGGGGGGGGGGGGAGTGCAGAGGTCTGTGACGCCCTAGGGGTCACATGAAGGATAAGAGTATACATGTATTATTAGTAGACTAGTTGTTTATCCTTCATATCTGGGCTATTTTGTATTCTCCGCAGGGTAGAAAAAGACCATCATAGCATATATACATAAATTGTAGTAATGATGTTTGGTCCCAGTTAATTGCACTTCATCATAGGCGTAATCTTAAATCAATTCCGCAGAGTGAATGATTAGAGCAGAACTGCTGTGGGTATGATGTGTTTTTATGCCCTAAGCAGATGACATACTATAGTTGAAGTCCTTTTAATAGATGTACAGTGATGTTTTCCTTCTGTTCATTTTGGTCTTGCTTGAGATTGACAAAACTCTGAATTTAACACTAACCCTGTGCACGAAGAACGAACGATATACTGCCGCTTGTATTTCCCGTTGACTTGTTTATTATGATCTCATTAAATGCAGTTTGTATTACCATGCTTTATATATTTCAAGCCATGTGTGTCCATGTATAAAGATGTATACGTGCCTATGGATTCTCTGCCAGCTTTCGGCATGTATTTTAAATGATAAAATATGCTAAGCCTTTGTGAATAAATATGCAACATGTTGGTGTTTAGGCAATAAACCTGCAAAAAAAGTAATACCGGTATATGTACTGGCTTGTTTAATGGCCCTTAGCAGGACTAAGTCAGAAAGGGTCTGGGAGTTGTAGTTTAGCCAAGAGCTGGAGCACCATATGTTTCACAACCCTTCTACAGCATTATTAATTCTTAAAGCTTTGATTCTTAACAGTTGCGGAGGAGTGTGTGAGAGAACACTGCTCCCTTTATCAAATATGCTGCCTTGTGATAAGTAGTGGTCAGGTTAAAATAGGACAATATGGGATTTCGTTGATGGTTGCTGCTCCGTATCTGCTGAATACAGCGGTAAAAGATCCTTATTTTCTGCCATCAGTCATGTACTAGATGTAACTTTGTTTATATAGAGCTGACCGTTGGTGAGACATAATGTATGTCCGATCAGTTTTGTGTGTATGCTGCAGAAACATTCTGTAAAGTAGAACATTTAAATGAAAAGTGTCTTTAATAGTTCGTATTAGAAGAATAATGCTTCTTTGGAAGTGGTGGATAAGTAAATCTTGGTTTGGTACAGCTCGGGGCATATCCTACCCCGGTGCAGTTCTAAATTTTTGTTACAGTGGCAAGAAAAAGTAAACTATTTGGAATTACATGGTTTTCTACAGTAATTGTTCATAAAATGTGATCTGATCTACATCTAAGTCACAAGTTCTCCCTTACACAACTGCATAAGCTTCCGCCATATTCCTAGGTAATGCTACAAAACGGACCGTAAAACATTTTCCCTGTAGCGTTGTGGAGTGTCAAAGTGTTCTTTGACAAACTTCAGGTGAACAGCAATGTTAAATTGAAGAGCAGCGGATTCCCCCATGGACTCCATGCTCTTTTAATGTTTTGTGTATGGTAGCCTTATGAACAAAGTTCCTATGATTCTTTCAAGCCTTTAGCTGTTAATTTTTTTATTGTTTTAAACCTTGTTGAACATTCCGCATTGTGCTTTTGGAGTCATCTTGGCTGGCACCCACTTGTAGAGTAGCCACAGTACTAAATCCTCTCCATCTATAAATAATTTGTCTGTGGATTGATGAATATGTGAACTCTGGTTTTGCTTTATAACCCTTCTCAGCTTAATGCAAGTCGACAAATCTTGATTGTAGGCCTTCTGAGAGTTTGTTTTGTGTGGCATGGTTCCCATCAGTTCTGAATTGTAATCTAAATTTAAAAAAATTGTTAAAGTAGCTCTAAAACACACGTCCAATTCAGTTTCATTGATTGGACTCTAGGTTTGCTAACTCCTGACTCCAAGCAGCTTTTGTTGAAGTGATTAGCCTGGGGGTTCACATACATTCTCCAACCCATACTGTGAAAGTTTGAATGTGGTATTCAATATGGACAAGAACAATACAATCATTTATATGTTATTAGTTAAAACAGATTGTGTTTGTCTTAAAATGTGATCTTCACTTAAGTCACCATGTTGAAGAAATTCTTATATGTACATGCTGGTGGTTCCAAAGCGTTGGCTTAATTTTTCTTGCTACTGTACGCAGTCTCGCCAGTCTAGCAACAAACTGTCACCCTTTGATTATCTGCTGTCATCACCTTCTCTTAATTGGAAACGCATGTGCCAGTGACAAGCAAACCTAATATTTCACTATGACTGTCGATAGCAAAAGTATTTTCTGATGGCTATGCATTTGGTTCTGATCAGGAAAGCAAATGCTGACCTCATACTGCAGTTCAGAGCTGAAGTACAGTTGCCCACTTTTATCATTCCTAATCTTTGACATATGGCTTGTCTTGTAAAATATATATTGAATATTCAATACTAAAATACTCATCCCTTGTGATATCCCGGCTGGATTATTGCAACTACTTACTAATGGGCTCTCGCATGCCACCTTTCAGTGTTCCAATTTGGCCGGCCACCCACCATTTTACAATACCATCCAGGATTACGTTTGTACTCATTATGCTTACCTGCAGACACCATAAAAACACACTCTTTTACACCCAAATACCTTCCTGTGGTTCTGCAGGAAACTCCTTAACACCGGATGAGTCTATAGGTGTTTAAAGACTAGTCTGTAGGTATGTTGCACAGCCTGTGGGCTGTCTCAGTCGTATATCTTACAGTTTTACCAAACAGCACAATTATTGATATGATTTAACCTTATAGTGGCATATGTTGGATTTAGTAGGTTGCTTGTCTTTGTAATGTAAAGATGTTTTCGTACAGTTATTTGGCATATGGTTACATAACAATTTTTTTTTGTATTTAAGTTTATTATACAAAAGTGATTATGATAAAAAAACATTTTGTGCCTGTTTTGACTCTCTACATTATTCAGAGTCTATAAGCAGTACTGCAACGCAGGGCAATACATGTTACAGTACGACTCCAGTTTATGGAAAGCTCAGTGATATACAGTAGAAGCCGTGTACAGTGTGTTAAATTTCCAGACATGGCACATATGGTTAGCACATTAGTGGAACACAGCATGGGAAAATGGGATGGTCAGGGTGGGTGAGGGGGAGAGTGAAGGGGGCCAAGGAGAATGGGGCTAGTCTTCAGCCTCTAGACTGTCCTTGAGAGAGTAGTTGCTCAGCAGGCTGTGGATAAGCCTGCGGCAGTCACGGATTATGACCTGCTCCCTCCTCAGCACCAGGCGCTTCATGGCAAACCATAGAGCGTCCTTTACACAGCACATGAGACGCCAAGCATCGTCAATGGCGCGCTCTGTGTGTGTTCCTAAGAGATCCAGCTCCAGGGCTCTGAACAAAGCCTGTGCAAACGGGCACTGCCAGAACAAGTGAAGGGAAGTCTCCTCCTCCACAATGCACTGTGGCCAGTGTCTATATCTGCACAGCCCCCTGGCATGCATAAATGTCCTTAGGGGGAGGCCTCCCTGAATGGCCATCCATGCAATGTGTTTATGCCTGTTGGTTAGCCTGCTCAACGCCACGTTAGCCCAAACAGTCTTGGCTGTGGCGTCGGGGAGTCCTGGGATGTTCTCGATAGTGTCTTTGGCTCAGCTGAGCTTGTGGATCACACGGGCTGACCACAGGTCTGGTTTAACTCCCTCCAGTTGGTGCTCCCTTACAAATTTGCCCATGTCTGAGTAGAATCAAGGCATAGTCCAATTGTCCACTTGAGCTGCCTCCACAGGGGCAGTAGGAAGAAGCGAGACATGGAGTTTCCAGCAGAGCCTTTCACTATGTCTCAGAGTTCTGTGCACGCAGTTGCACACAAAGAAGGCCCTCAGCATGGTAGGGATGTCAGGCACGCCTTTGCCTCCCTTGCCGGGTTCCTTGTACATCACCGCGCGCTTTACTCTGTCCATTTTGGAGCCCCAGATGAAGTGGAAAACTGCTTGGTGGCTTGGTGACCAGCACGGGCCAGGCCTGAGCCACGTACTGCAGCACGTGAAGAATCTGGTTTGCGGAGCACCAGCACTTTCCCTTCGATGGTAAGGTCTCTGAGGCTCCACAGCCCAAATTTCTGGTTTACTTTGAGTCTCTGCCAAACCAGACTCCCAGGATCTTTAGGAAGTCGGTATTGACGGGATCGGCTCAGAAGTCAGGCCACTGCCCGAACAGCATGGTTGCAGTCTTCTGAATTTCCTCTTCCCCTCACACGGCAGGAGTCTTCCTTTGGCCTGAAAGAGCGCAGCTTTACTTTGGTAACTGGGCTACAGTGGGGAACAGATACTTGGTACACAATCAGAATATACATTACGCAGCTCATCCACGATTTCCTGCTTCTCTAACAGGGCACAGTTCAGCTTCCAGGAGCCTGGACCGGGAGGAAACCCTTTGCCCAGGGCACACTGGAGCCGAAAAGCCCTGTGGTCTGAGAAGTAGCAGGGCACCATGGAGCACTGCTGATGCTCTGCCGCTTGAGAGGTGAACACAAAGTCTATCCGGGAACGCACAGAGCCATCTGGCCGGCTCCAAGAATAGTTCACTGAGCCGGTCCCGATGGAGTCCTTAGCCTCCCTTAAGGATGCCTCTGTGAAAATCTCTGAGCTGGAAGTGCGCCCTCCTTCCTCGATCGGGCAGTTGAAGTCTCTGCCCATCTCTATGGCCGTGGTGGTGGTCAGCTGGGTCCGCAGGTTCTGGAGTAGCTCCAGGCGTTGCTTCTTTTCCAGGGAGGCGTACACGGTGATGAGCCTGACAGGCTCTCCTGCCCAGGATCCATCCACGACTAGAAGGCTCCCGGACAGCACCCACAGTGAAGTTGGCTCCTCGGATCAGGATAGCAACGCCCACCGACTTGCAGCCGTTACTGCCGGACAAAAAGGACGGGTTGCGAGACCGTTCCCTGCATAGATGGCGATAAGAACGAGAGAAGGGTAAAGCACATTCCTGCAACATATATACGTCACACTGCTGGAAAGAAAGGAAGGTTAGTAAACAGCGCCTCCGGAAATGGTCCTTCATGCTCCTCACATTAATGGAGAAAATAGAAATTGACGCCATTAGTTGGGAGTAAAAAGGTTAGCTAAAACAGAGGCACTAGGTACCGCCTCCTCCCCCTGGTGGGAAGGATCTTCCCCGCCGTGGTCGATGGGGTTCACGGGGGTCCAGACGGCCTCATCTAGCAGTTGTTCCAGGAGGGAGACCTGGGTGTTGATGTCCAGCTGGTTGAGGCTCAGATCCTCGGTCTCGGTGGCTGGCTCATCTGACGGGGTCAGGTCCTCGACCATCTTTTCGAGCGTCTCGTCTTTATCACTTGGTTACAAGTGCGAGCCAGACGCCATGGGCTCCATTGGGACCGGCTCCGTGAACTATTCTTGGAGCCGGCCAGATGGCTCTGTGCGTTCCCGGATAGACTTTGTGTTCACCTTGATTCTTGACATGAAGGTTTACCAGAATTTCTGGTATGTAGACTTTTGTTTTGTACCCCTATTACACTGATGCCTTTTACTCTTGCAGTGACAGAAGGATATGATCTCAAATCTAAGATAAGGGCGTTACCCAATCATCATGTGATCACCATAATCCTCACATGATTGTTTTCAGCCCTTCTCCAACTCACTGCTTAGTGACTACATATCATGATTAAATCTGTCGCTGGTGAGAAGCATGTTGTGTGTATGGCTATAGGTTCGGCCGAACGCATCTCCTGCAGGGCAAATAGCCAGGTGTGGGGTGGAGTATTCTGCGGAAGATGGGTACAATGAGAGCAGCTGGCAAAAGATTCCATTATTTTTCTTTGTGCCATCCAGTATGGCCCAGAGCTTTAGGCTACCGGAAGTAAGTACCGTATTTGCTCGATTATAAGACGACCCCCCCCCAACCCCAAATCTGAATATTAATTTTAGGAAAAAGAGCGCTGAATATAGAAGACCCTATAGGAAAAAGTTTTTACCAGTAAATGTTAATTCATGTTAAACTATTTTTTTTAATTAAAAAGCTATGCATTCGAGAAAAAATGTTTAAATTCGTTTAATTTCCAATTGCCCCCACTGTCACTCCACCCCAGAAATGCCTTAAACCCCTAAATGCCACTTGTTGCCCATGATATGCCTTTTAACCCCCTATTGTGCCCCTCTGCCTCCAGAAAATGCCTTATACCTCCCTATATGCCACTCTGGCCTTTAGAGGGTTAAAAGGCATATTATGGGGCAGAGTGGCATATAGGGAGGTATAAGGCATTTCAGGAGGCAGAGTGGCGTATAGAGGGTTAAAAGGCATTTCATAGAGCACTCTGCCTACAGAAATGCCTTATGCCCCCCATTTAACCCCCTCAAAAAAAAAACAAAAAAACTTACCGGTGAGGGGAACTCTGATCTCTGACAGCCGGGGAAGGCCAGCATAAATTGTGTACGCGAATCGCATAGAAGTCTCCACGCTGCCCCGGCTACACACCGGGGACTCAGAAGCACCTGTAAGTTGGGGGGGGGGGGACAGGAGGATCCAGGTCCCCTGCAGTGTTGCAGGGGATTTGGATCTTAGTCTTATAGTCAGACCTAATTTGAGGTCTGATTATAAGACGACCCCGATTATAAGACGAGGGGTAAATTTCAGAGCATTTGCTCTGGAAAAAAAACCTCGTCTTATAATCTAGCAAATACGGTATATGGGATATATGATTATATGTTATGTATATTCTAGCTAGCACATCGTGTAGATCATTGGACAGTGATTAAAGGTTTAAGCTTTTTCTGGAGGCCAGTTACTGCACTGTCAAGCAGTTTGTTTTGAAAGTCAGGAGGCATTCAGGTCTTTGGCGTTACCAAAGTAATGCTGTTTTTTTTGTCACGCAGTTACAAGAGAAGCGATCTCAGACTGCCTGTTTCTGACTGTCTGTCGTATTTCCTCTCTGCGTCTCAGATAATTTTAAGAAAAACAAGCAATTCTCTGAAGTGCTAATGAAGGAGCATTTCCCATGGTTCAGCGTCTTCATGTTGATTTGTTGCCGGAAAATAAGTCTGTTTTTTGAATGCCCCACCTCTCTGCAGGACTTCGAAGTGTTAACTCCTCCAGTGCTGGCTAGACCCATAGTCTACTCTACCAGTATACAGCATGCCAGACAATAGGAACCATAACTCACTGGGTCTTTTAATAACGGTAATTTTCATAAATAACGCATTCCATCATTGTTTGTTTTTTTTTTCCTCCCAGGCAACCATGCCTTATATTGAAGGTTGCCTTTCTTTTAGTACTTGCCATACGGCCATCAGTCCTCTCTCTGTTGTGTTTCTCTACAAATTGGCTTCAGCGAGAAATACGGTAGCATGCAATCGATCTTATGAAAAAGCACAAGTATGCCCTCAGTCAAATTTGTAATGCAGATCAGATTCTCTGTATGTTTTGACTTGCCTGGGATTGTTACAGTTCAGTATAGGAAAGATAAGTCGGTTCCCATCAAATCCGCCAGTGTAACTAAGTGGGTTCTTCATGTTTTTGGTCTAACTTCTTCATAGATCATCATCAATGCAGGAGAGGGATCAGAGTATAATGTCCTGTGGGAAGAGACACCACAGCATTCATCAAGATGATAAAAATGCCCACTGGCTGTTCTATATTATACATTTGTTTTTATTTTCTTTGTATGAAAGGAAAACTGAACAATTTGGGCTCTTGTAGGCCTCAAAGAGTCTATGAAAGAGAAACACAAAAAAGTGTAATGCACGTCCACTACTGCACATGAATGAACATCCCTTATCTCACCTGCCCTTTCACTTCTGTTTTGATAGTCTTCACTCTAGCTATGTGTTCCTACCAAGTGCCCTTCGTATTAAATAAAACCTGGCTTTCTGACATTTATCACTGCTCTTCATTTGTCAGGGAACCAAATTACTAATTCCCTACATTATATGTTCAAGAAAACAGTTTGTGTTTTACACGTTCAACAACCATAGAGCTTTAGCAGTTGGTAACATCACAATGTCCAAATCGTAGCACATGGGGTTTTTTGGTTTTGGTTTTTGTCCCACAAAGTTGAGACGCTTTTGATGACCTAACCGTTAAGTCTTCTCTGGTCAGACTGACTCTGCCATGTCACTCCGCAAAGTCTATGCGTTGAAGACGCTTGTCGTCTTGAACTACTGTTCGGAGTTCTGACATTAAGATGTGCTGAGTGATACATTTATTATTTTAGAATTTATTGAGAATGGGAATAGTCGCCACTTTCTCTGCTTACTTGGTTTCACCAGATGTTTAGTTGTCTGTCTTCAAAGGGTCCAATGCAGATGGGGTTTGAGAATTCTTACTTTTGCCTGGCAAAGAAACTCTCTCTTAAAATTGTCCATTTTAAGGGGCTAGCTCAAAATTGGCTTTTTTTGTTTTTTTGAACACCGATAATTGTGAATGTATTGAAATGTGCCATGAAGAGGTTTGCTTTTTGGGTTCTCTAGAACTTTTGCTGTAAATTGTCTGTTACACATTACCTATACATGGTTGCTGTGAGTGCATTATGCTGATATGGTATATGGGGAGGGTTTGAACGTTTGAACCTGTGCCAAGTCTTGTGCAGTATGAGCTTGAGTTTTACAGCTGAAGCCTCTACTGTGCTAAAGAAAACCTTTTATTCAGACAACGTCAGACATACTGTATGTAAGTTTCTTTCCAGCATGGTATGAGTAGTGGGCCAGTAGGTGGGCAAACTATAGACATAGTTCCTCTTCCGCATAGAAGAAAAAAAAACCTTATTTTTGATTATACTGAATTGTAGGTGATCATGTATGTATGAATGTGCACAACTAGCGGAGATTCCCATATGGCTGACCTGCTTATATGAGCAGGTTGAGATGGGGCTGAAACGTATTTGGAGCTCGGGTTGAAACTGCAGTTCTTTCTTTACCACAGGGTGTTTTTCCTTTAAATTGTTGCGTATTAGAACCCATTTTATGTGAGCATATAAAATAATAGGCCCTGGGGTCTCGGGTCCTTTTGAGTTGTTTATTGACTTTATAAATATAGCTCTGGTGATTTATTCCCCTGCAGCTTCCTGGGCTGGTCTCTCCCGGTCATGTTCTATATGCCCTTCTACAACACCACAGGCCTGATCTTAATGCTGTACACCTGGCTGGACTCATATCAAGTTACATTTTCAGGGGTACATCTACTGAAGGTATATGGACTGAGTATATTCTCTTATGTTCTTATTACTGTCAAATACTCTGTAGTCAAATCACATCTGTAACCTGTCAGGTTCAGCACTGCCTGCCTCTATTTTAAACGACTGACCGAATGCTCATTTAGTTGACTTTGCATGACAGGTAGAGGTGGGCAGATGTTGGGCTTAATCCAGTGTATATCAGATGACAGAAGCAAAGTTTTTATATAGTACAAAGTCATAATATAAACAAAACACAATGAAACACAACACACTTGAGCACTTATTTCAATAGTTTTTAAAATCAAATCATCTGACGGAAATCTGGATAAAGTAACTGGTCAAAAGGATGCTCATCTGCATACGGTTAAGTACTGTTGGCCTTGATTCCTTCCTGTGGGACATATTTGACAGATAAGTATCAGACGGTTAGCTTTTTGCTCTTGTTGTGTCTGTGTTTGGTTTTCCCATCCTTTGTGCCAGTCGCTTATTGTGTGCACGAAGTCTTCTGACAACATATAGTACCATCCACCTCCGGGACACTTCTGCTGTATTCTACATTTGAATTAATGTGGCTTAAGCTCCACTTCCACTTGAGTCTTGGCTGGGGGAGCTTGGCTTGGGTCATGAATTCAAGGAGCCTAATATGTTTACCTTGGTAAGCTGTCAAGGCATTGTGTACAGCGCTTGGTTTGTCTTCTGAACCTGAACTGAGTTTTCGTGAAAGCCAAGGTGATAATTCTCCTTGGCTGGTCCTATCACTCAAGCATCAATGCAGCTGTCTTTCTATAAGAAGGCTATAAAATCTAGAATCGTCTGTCTGGAAGCAGATAGTGTCGTATGGTATAGTCCACACCAAAGTTGTCAGGTAGGATAGGTGGCTCTCAAAGAGTCCTAAAAATGGTGTTATGCTAAATGTACATTTACGTTACATTTTATTCATATAAAATTCCAAAGCGCTACCACAGGAGAGTGAAAATTAACAATGAAGCTATACAAAACTATTAATAATGTGAATGAATACTAAAGTAATAGTGCAGGAGGAGAAAAGGGGCCTGCTCATGAAAACGTACAAGCTATTAGGAGGTTGATGTGTGTATATATATATATATAATATACCATATGTCTATCGCCACGCATGCTTAGTCATCTGACACAAGTACAGTGAAAATCATAGTGGTGTTGGTAAAAAGCAATTGCCATCTTAATTTTCTTTGCCTCACATAGAAAAGTGTTCACTGATTTGCCGCTGTGAATACGTGCCTTTTTACGTTTGATGTAGTGTCCCGGGTGAAGGTATTTTTGGAGTACGATATACGACGTCCTTAAATAGTTCTGTTATATTGCAAAAGGCAAATAAAGTCTTTTGCAGTGGAAACACCTTGACAGCCTCCCTGGAGCTGAACGCAATGTCACTGATCTGAACATTGGTGTTAACGCCGGATTTGTTTCCACACACTGAGCTAAATCTCCGAGGGATATTCTGTCAGGACTCTGTGGGAAGATAAAATAGCAATCTCTAGCAGGCAAGAAACACAATTCTAGCGTTTCTGAGGGTTAGTAGGTGAAATCCATACATGAAATAAAGCCCATGGAAGGGGTACGTTTTTATAGAGCATTTATTACATTCATACACATTTGTAAATGAATGTCGCTGCAGCCAGAAGAATAACATTCCTGCCGCCTACATTACCTAATAAGCAATTATCCCCTAGGACACTGCTGCACAGTACCAGTCCTCGAGGGCCGCAGGCAGGTAGGCCAGTAATTCTGTGTATCCATTCATCAAAACAGATGGTTTCATGACTTTTTATTTTAGATATTTAATCTGGGGTAACCAAAAATTGCAGCTCTGCCCTAGAATAAAGAATCTCTTCTTTAGGAAGGATAGAAATCTCCTGCCCACAGATAATTACAAACTAAAAGGTATGGGAAGGGTAATAGACAGATATGCAAATTTTTCCTTATTTTCTGTGTATTTCATATATATTTATTGGTGTGTATGTATATAATATATATTTTTTTTCTATATATTGTGTACATTCTCGGTAGTCCGACACTTTAAGCTTTGGGGTCTTAACTATATCAGTTGGTTTATTTCTACTGTGAGTGTGGAATGGGAAAAGCTCCAAGTTATTTGATGTTATTTATTTAATAATCAAAATAATTGTCCAGCCTATTAAAAAATATTTTTTTACTCGTTCTGTTCTCCCTATGTTCCCCTTGCTGCCTACACCCATCATGTACTCTACTCCGTGCCAGAAAAAGCAGTCGGCTTATCTTTAGCCTCCATGCTGAAGCCGCGTTAAACTCATGGGCTTGTTATCTTTCATAATATGTAACTTTTTTTTTCTTTCATAAACCTAAAAATCATGAAAAGTAAACTAGGAGCTTATTTTACCAATAAAATGTGCAACAAAAACATGTCTGCTGTTTCTACTTTACAAAAAGCAAACACACATGAAAGTCATTGCTGCGCGTAAGAGAAATTGTCATTAAAACTTATCCATTGTAATATCTGTGTTGAAATATGAGAAACCATATGAAAGAAAATAAAAATATGTCCTGATGAAAGTCAGCAATGACTGAAATGTCAACTTGACTTTGAATAAAGAGAAGTTGTTAACTTAAAGACCTGGAGTGCTGATCATCCTTTGAGAGTGCTTTGTATGGAGACTGCTGGTTACCAGCACCAGGCTTGGAATATTTGGAATGGTGTGCAATGGACTTTGTGAGTAAATAGAAAATAAAAGTATATACAAGTACCAAAAAAATACTGTGATTTATGTGAATGGATATCCCTTATATCCTTATTAGACACTCGCATATGGACTGTGAATCCCAAACTGTAAGAGGACCCTTCCCCATAGAATGATGGTATCCCTCGTGATGCATGGAACATAGTGTAAAAACAATAGAGAGTACACTTTGTGGCCCCTGTGTGTGCCTCTTACTTTAAAAACATAATTCACTTGTCACAAAATAAAACTTGCTAGTCGTCCCCTCTGCCAGAGGAACAGAACTTCCAGCAGCGAAACGTTATGCTCTAAACTGCCTCCTGCTGATGTGGACAACGCGTTTCGCCAAATGTTGAACGAGTAACCAGCCTGGTACTGAAAAGGGAAAAATACACACAAACACACAGATCGTTTCCCTTTTGTGGGTAGGTTCCACCTTGAACCCAGCTTTGCCCGTTGTGCCATTGGCATGGGAATATTCTGGGGCATGCCGTTCAAGCAAAAGGGAGAGTATTAGAAGTCTAGCAATGGGTTTATTATACATGGCTGGGCAACCATTATTTCCAAAGTAACAAAGTGTACATTTCTAGGCTTTTCCGAGGTACTGTACACAGCTGTGGGTTTGGTTACATAGGGAAATTTCAATAGGCTTTTTATTGTATATTCAAAGGCTAACCCTAGCTAAAATAATAAGTAGGATATAATTAAGCTTGCTTATACTGTATGTGGGTTTATTTAATGAATGCTTCTAAACCTCATATGTTTTGTTTTTTAATATGGCATGGCTTGCTAACCAAATGTGCACCTGTATTTGTTGCCGCACCTTTCTTTCCGGTTAATATTCTTGTCTGCTGGAACAGGTTTCTGTCCATTTTAGTCACTGAAACCTGCATCTGTTCCTCATAACAAAGTGTTTCATTATTCATAGCGCTCTATGAATTAGAGTGATGATTTACATGGGGCACGTGTTCCTGGCTCCTTCAGTAGCTCTGCACTCCTTGTTCCTGTACTACTAATTTCTCAAATTATTGGTTTATTTACCATATAATTTTCTTAGTCGTTATATACTTTTTTTTGCCGCTATTTTGTGACATACTATGATTCCGTGGAAATCCAGAACTGCGTGATCTCCACCGCATAGACTGCGTATGCAGTCTACTTACCACTGCTGGGGTTTAGCAGAAACCAAAGCATGAGAGTGCTCCATGAAGACCATAGACTGGCAGACGAGCGGTTACATTGCATCTGAAGGTATTGGGGTATATTCACTAAAGGGAGAGTTGGTAGGAGCCTTCGCAAGATCTGTCTAATGTATAATTCAACAAATGAAGAAATCTCACTGATTTAACTACACAACTCACCTGTTGATTCTCCAATTAGTGAGTAAACCCAAATGTGTGACTTTAAAGGGCAGCTGGCAGCCATATAAGAAAGCTATGCTTGGATTGTCTGTTCCTCCTCTATAGAGAGACATTTATTTATGATGGTAAGAACTTTGGTATATATATATATATATATAATTATATATATATATATTCATTCAGAATATAGAAGAAAGAGACTGGGTTTTAAGCAGCTCAATGAGCCGCCTTTTCTTTTTATTATTTAGATTATTACATCTTCTGTGGCTACAGAGCTTTTTTTTTTATATAAACACTAAAATATAATGCACATAATGCAATTTATTACCTATGTGGAATCTAACTAATGTAGTTATTCTTCTCTAACGCTCTTCAGTTTGCTGCTATTGTTCTCTTGTCAGACTGTTCTATTATGTTGCTTTTATTTAAGGTATATCCGACCTCGCTGTATATCTGTGTCATGACAAAGTACTCAGCGCCTGAACGGATTACTGCAACGTCTGAAGGATTTGGCTGCGAAGCCTTATGCCAAACATCGTCCTATGCTACTTCAAATCATTGGAGGTTGCAGCCACAGCGATTACTGTTATTATTGTGACCAAGTTGTCATGATTACATGCATAATTGCCCCCGCTGTTTTAAATAATGGATAGAGGGACATTAACATCGCAAATTAAATTGGCCTTATCTGTGATTCACAGGTGGGCTTATTCTATAGTGCTCGGATAATGCCTTACTGTGAATTATCACTATTAGCCAGTTAAAATGTTGCTATTTCTTTGTTTCGTTGGTTTTAACTGTCAGTGGTCCTCTTGTCCTATAAGGCTCTGATTTATTGGGGCTGTGTGTCTTTTATAATATGGCAGCTGCAGCGATTCCACCCTTCATCCTGAATTCCTGCCCCTCTCTGAATATTCATGACCCGCTTGGCAGCCGGATATCTCTTCTGTTCTAAGCAGCTGCTCGAGAGTCTGCTGTGATGATGGCCTGTTACCCCGGAGCTGCCAGTTTCAGTCTTTCATACTGACAGGTCGTCAGATTTATCACGCCATTACCCTATTTTAACCCCTTAATGACAAAGCCCGTACATGTACGGGCTCAAAATGCATTGTTTTCAATTTTGAGACTGCCCATTGTCCTTAAGGGGTGAAAAATAGCCGTGCGCGGTAGTTTGGTGAGGAGGGGGGGTAATGATTGCTAGTGTGTATGGTCATGACAGAATGGCCAGTGTCCTTGTAGTTTAATGGACTGCAAGATCAGCCTTCCGGAAATGACTGTTAATAGATCTAGAACTTCACATTTGCGTATAGCATTAACCAAACCCCCCCCTAAACAAGTAGTCTTATTGGTATGAAGAAAGTAGACGATATTGAAAAATGCTGTCAAATTTCCTTTTAAATTGGCAGCAAGTCACAGATCTAATAAATGTCCCACCGTAATAGACCGACAAAATTCAACTTGGTCAACACAGAAACATAGAATTTGAAAACCGCTAAGAATCACAGGTCTTAATCTGTCCTTAGTCTTCGATTCAGAGTAGTGTTATCTATCCTATGCATGTTTAAATTCTCCTCTACCATATCTGATAAGAGGCTGTTCCATTTCTCTACCACCACCTCAGTAAAGTAAAACTTCCTTACATTTAAATCACCGACCCTTTATGTTTAGATTATGACCTCATCTCACATTTCTCCTTTAAAACAATCTTCCCTCCTGTCCTTTAAGTCCCCTATCAGTCAGACTAGTCTTTTTTTTCACCTAGTTTTTGTTTGTGTGAAATAAAACCTGTATATATGATTTTTTGTGTTGAACATATAGCTGTTTAACCCCTTCATGATCAATGATGTACTGAGTTGGTACATGTGGTTAATGATACACCCAGACTGATTCATTTTGCATCATCTTGTATTTAAACTTAATTTGCGACCTGCCTGTTTTGTGTCTTAGGTGGTTCTTTAAAATTTAAATGTCTGTCTGTGGCCTGTGGGACCTTGAGTGTGATTTTTAGAATTGATGTAAGGATTGTGTTGAGGATTTACGTCCACAGCTTTTTAACAAACGAGTGTCATCTTCTTAAAGTCAAAGATCTGTATTACTGGAAAGCTAGCACAATGATATTAATTTTTCTGTCTGCGTTCCCCTCTTTCCTCCTCATTGTATTCTTACAAATCTTTTCCAGACCCATTTACACCAAATAAAAGGAGGAATAACTTAATGGGTTATGTGTGATAAGTGCCACCTTCTTCTATTGCTCCGTGGTCCAGTTTCTATGCTGGCGTGCCCATTGTAGGTGCTTTCGGCAGTGGACAGGGGTCAGCACGGGCACCCTGACTGGTCTGGGGCTAAGCAACCCCATATGCAACAAGCTGTGATGCACTGAGTGCTCTGACACCTTTCTATCAGAACCAGCATTAACTTTTTCATCAATTTGAGCAACAGTAGCTCGTCTGTTGAATTTGACCACATGGGCCAGCCTTGGCCACTCATGACCTTGTTGCCGGTTCCCTTCCTTGGACCACTGCAGCCTCGAACCCCAAAAGAGCTGCCGTTTTGGAGATGTTCTGACCCAGCTTGTTGCATTCGTGCACTTTATCTATAATAATGGAGGCCACCACTGGTATAATTTCTTGGCTAATATATATAATATATATCATTGAATAAAGGAACAAAAAGAAAACTTAGTTCCACATCTTTGAATGATTCCTTTTTTTTAAAAAAATTTTTTAATGTTTTCATAAATGGTACGATTAGAAAGGAATTTCAAGAGGCTAACAATTCTAAAAATGCACTAAAGCAGTGATTTTACCATTTCATGGACGTTCGTCTGGGCAGCTCCGTTATCAGTGCCGCTTTAATGTAGGGGAATGTTTTGGTTTTTCTCGTTGCCTGGATGCAAGGCGTATCTCATTCTTTTTTGCTTCCACTTCTCAAAGAGTAAAACTGGCAGAATCCAGACATTCTGTGACAACCTTAAAATAAAATTAGGCCAATTAATGGTAAAATGAATGCATTGTTTTGTGTATTAATAATGCAAGCTTAGAGAGGACTTGGTAAAAGCTGGAGATTGTTTCACGGATCCTTGGGTAGCTTGGCTGTCACGGGCCGCTATCTCTTTTGATCTTTTGCATCCAGATACAGAATTGGAGACGCGGTAATTTCAGCGATAGGAATGTTTTTAATGTGATCTCGCTGCTGATGTGTGCGTTTCCACTTGTCATTTCCATCAGCCCTCATTGTCTGAAATTTGCACTGGTCCTGCTTCTTCCAAGTTCTGCACTGAGCTATGCAGGAATCGGTCAGAACGGAGCTTGCCTCCAGTGAGCTTTTCGAGTTCAGAGGATTTATTCTGTCCGCTCAGCAATTCCGAAGCAGAAACAATCGTTTTAGGGCATTGTACGGCGAGCATATTCTGGTCTCCTTGCACTTTGAATGGTTAACCGGTCATTTTATTTTCAAATAGCAGACATTACATTTGATTTCCTTTATTTTACAAGAGATTTAATATGAAACCCATATCTAGCCCACAGTTCTGTTGATCCTTATATTTTCAAGCCCTTGACTTATGTTAATGGGAAGGAGTAATTTTAAGGGGGGGGGATAGGCAGAAGTGATGAAATAGTAACCTTATACTTTGCCGAATGATAATGGGGCTGCTACACACTTGTTGAAAATATGTTTGTGGCCTGCACCCATCTAAATCCTAGGACTGTGATGCAACACTTAAGTCTGACCACATACAGCAAGCCTTTATTACATCATCAAGTGCAGAGGTTACATTTCTGCCATAATTGTTGGCCTACAGCACTTCATGGTGTAATAAAGGGTCACAATGCATATTTATGATGCAGATAGTTTTCTTAATATATAGAATAAATGAAACGCATGCACAGTTTGCTTCAACACGCATTCAAAACACACACTTATGATTACAAGATGTGTTCTTCCACGTCCTCCCCTGACTGCCTTCTTAAACCAAGGAGCATTATTTTGTTTGCACACGCTCAGTAGCGCTCCCATTCAGGTCACTGCAGCAGCAGCCAGTTGTGTGTTGGCTGGCAAACTGTCAGTGTTAAGCGCGTACCAGTTACTCCCATTGACTAGAATGGGGGCTCTAATGAGTATGAGTGAGAATCGGACTGCAGCGTGTTCCCTGCTTTCGGTGGCAGAAGACTGAATCCTCGGTTTATAACTCCAATAACTAGATGATGCCTGTATCGATGTCCAAGCGGTAAAATGCACTGGAATCCATCTATTCCTAAAAGTGCTGTGACCCCTTGAGACTACATTGTCTTCTAAGTAGGAGCGGGAGTTTAGGAATAAGGTTCTTGAATACAGCCTCACACACTGACTGTCACAAAGGGAGTTACTAAACTAATCCCTCTAGCTGCTGCATTGTACAGTAAAAAGATTTCTTTTCTGTGCATGATAACTATTTAAATGAAATTTGCTGTGATAAGGGCACACCAACAACATTGCAGAACATGATAGATGAATAGCTTGGTGTTTGCTTCCCTGTTCGTCTTTTCAGTCTGTTTAAATAATACTCCGATCCTCCTACCTACTAATCTTTAATGCCCTACATGACCCTCGCCTCTACTATTTCTAAGCCTTTGTGTCTCCTTTTCTTTTCACCGGTGAGATAAATTGGACCCTCTGGCTTACTTCCCCATTGGATTCAAATACTAATGAAATATTTGGCTGGCAGCTGGCCTGTAACGCATTAAGGCATTAACCTGGTAGGAATGGTTGCCAGTGATTACTCAGATGGTCTTGGCCTCTGTACTTATTGCATTTGCTCAGAGGGACAAAGAGATCTGGCACAGATAGTTCTTCTCGGGCTCCATGTCAGTCTGCGTCTTTGTAATAATGCTACTGCGTCTTGGACTGCCTTGTGAGTCAAATGTCCCGGAATATAGGTCAGGAAGAGGCACAGCCCGTCTCTGATACCGGTTTCTTCTCTCCGTGATGAATATCACTTGTCTCCCACAGCTCTTTTATAACTCTCAGCAAACCTTGGTTTGGCCAGCAGGCTCCAGGAACGAGAGGCAGTTTCTTAAGACTTACTGGAAGTTGGCTTGCAGGATTTTGATGACTATATGTATTTGGAAAGGCTACAAATCTGCTTTTAGATGAATTCACTTAATCAGTCAGACAGCAAGCATCCAAATTGTGATCAATGACCATCACATACCCACACGATACTGCCCCAAAATTAAACAAAGCAAGCCTCCCAACGTTTTATTTGAGCCTTCCTATAATCTATATATTTACGTGGAGCCGTTATTGTCAAAACCCCATCATGCTTGAGTTTCCCCAGACATAAATGACACTCAAGACATTTATATATACAGTTTTTATAAAAATTTGGCATTAAATAAAAAACATGGCTAGTTTAAAATGTCAGTTATTGTAAATTTGGATACTGATCAGTTTCCCACTTTGTGCTAAAAAGTGCCTTGATGAATGATCGCCTTTTATGAATGATCTGCTCTAGCGTAGTCAGCCTTGCGTCATCGTGTGTTAAATAGAGATTTTAATCACATGAATTAAAATAAGGCAATATCGGAAAGCGTAGGTTTAATGTATGTAAGGTTTTCCTGTTGTCATGTGAGTCAAGCTGTAGCGGATTATTGTGTTAATTCTAGTGGACTTTTACGTGGCCTGCAATGCCGGCATGCATGTGACGCTTACAGCCGCAGCAACGATAACGTCATCTGAACGCGTTTATTCCCAGGTATAGTTTTGTAAGTTTGTTTTTAATAGTTTGTCAAGCAAGCAGTAGACATGCAATAGCACTGTTGTGGTGTCCTTTTAGATTTTAAAAAAAAAAAAAAATTAAATTTTATACTTTGTATACGATATAAATGAAAATATTATATATGATCAACTTGGGATATATCGTTTTTTCACGGTATCACCGTTCTAGTTTTGTGAGACCCTTTGGACTTGAAGTGAATTATTGGCTCTATATAAACGAAAGTTAATATACTGACTTTCGGGTGCATAGTTTAGTATATAGCCTCTTATTGATGTTGTAACAACCTGCCGCATGTAAATGGCCTACCCCCCATTGCTAATTTGACGGCCTCTAGAAGCAATACCTAGGTTACAGGTTACTTCTAAAAGCACACGCTGTGTGCCCTTAAAAAACAAAAACACGCATTTCTATTAAAATAGTAAGAATTCCTTGTACGTTGCAGAAAAGCTGTGCGTTATCTTGCGCTGCTCTTATGCTTATCAGAGCTCGACACTCATTAGGTTATGGATTAAAAGCCACGGGTTTAATTATCCAAGTTCCTGTAGCGTGATACATCGTTTTCCTGGTTCCAGGCTGGTAAGTGTATTTGGCACGATTTTATGTCAAATGCAACAATCTTAACAAGTTCTATGGTACGTGGCTGATAACATTGACTCGGGCTCTTATCTGTAGCCTTCTTCCCAGTAACACAAAGGTCAATGCCACGTACCACGGCAGATGGCGTTTCTCAAATGAAAAAAATCATTTAATTGGTTCAGGGTCTCTCTCGCCCTCTGTAAACCCTTATTTCGTGTTCTAAACATCTGTACATCTTAAATGTTCTCTCGGGGGGGGGGGTGTTTTTTGGGTGATCACCAAGAACCTGATAACATTTCCTTAAACCCCTCTATCACCAAGAAGTGTGAATATCTTGTATTGCTTCCAGCTTCTAAAATGTTTTTATTTTAGTAATTTAGCTATTTATCTCTTACAGATTTCTAAGGTTCATCTGATATTCTATATAAATTTAGTGAGGTCCAGTCTCTGGGTTTAACCGGCTGGTGGGCACCATACCTTGGAGCTTCCCGGGGGCGGAGAATGGAGCCACCTTCTCCATCTCTACCATATGTCACAATGCGTGTCAATGTGATGTCATTTTTAATGTTAGTTTTCCCCTTTTTTTTTTTTTTCAGGGCTCCAATTTCAGGCCCTGCAAGTTGAATATAGTTTGATTTTCTTTACGTGTGATCTGGGTTATGTTCAAAGTGATCTAAATACAACATATATAAAAAAAGAATTATTATTAAATCTGAGTGTGAAAGGGGAAACCAGCAGTTTAGTAAATGTTAACTAATTTGGCATAGAGATTGGTTTCTCTGGTGGTTTAGATCCGATTTACATTACAGCAGCTGTTGCGAAAACAAATAATTGCCACGAAATACAGAAAAGGAGATTAAGGATTTTATATAGGTTAAGAAAATCAATTCCCAGGTTGCCGAATAGCAGCTTTCACTCATTCATTCCGATTTACCGCGGACAATAAAACACAAGGCGCCGCAAAGCGCCACCTTTTAGTCTGTAAATATGTTTTCACGGTTGGGTTCTGTTGCTATTTATATTGCTTCAAACCTCCAGGGTCTTGACGTGACATCAGGTGAAAGTGTTTTTATGTCTCAAACACCTGGTTTCTGGTAGTTAAATCCTGTTCTCATGGCTCAGGGTGGCTCAGTACAAATTTCACATCAACGCTTTTAGATGGGATGCCTGGGCTGTGCGGGTTTCTGTGATCTTTCTTACTAGGTAATGCCTGAGATTCAGGCCGCGCCGATATAAAGATTAAACGTGGAGAAATGATCGATCCTGTTGGTAGGATTAATTGGGTTGTGTCGGGGGACGTTGCGGGACATGTCATCATGTTGTGGTTGCTGCAAATGTGTCACAACTCTGACAAAGTGTTTGATTTTGGGCTGAATAAATGGCGTAGCATAAGTCCATTTTGTCTATTTTTGTAGAATTATTTTCTGCTCCAGAATTTGGGGTCTTGGGGGTTATTCCTGCTTTGAGTTTCTCACTGAATTGGACAAATAGCAGGGATCGGGACACTGGCTGGTATAGGGATCAGGCTAGATGATCAGTACCAGCCCATGGTAGGTTTTTTTTATTCTGTTGGGGTCCTTTTGGCCGCAATATATTTTACTGCATGCAAATTTGTCATATAGGTTAGACAATGAGACCTCTTTCTCATTTAACCTGTGGCACCAGAAGACTTTCAGTGCTGTCCTTAAAGCCGGGATCCTTCGTGACCACTTGTAGTAGAGTCTGCTGTAGATTGTGTTGTTTTATAAGCCAGGTCTTAACTAGAGCCGACAACTGTGTGCTGGCAAGCGTTGTGTAACGTTGTACGTTAACAATGTTTAAACGTCACACCATCAGAGTCTGTTCAGATCTCGCTGGGGTCTAATTCCTTTTGCAGTGGCAAAGGATCGCTGAAAAAGTCTTATGGTGATCAAACAATGGTCAGCAAATAGTGAGATCGCAGCAAGAACGGTGGGAACATTTTGGGAAAAATTTCATATGATGTCCAACATCTTTAGGGATGCTTAGGGGGCGCTAGCAAAGAATCTCTAGTCTTTAAGAATTAAACACATTGAAGCAAAACATTAACCAAACGTTGATCAATGTATTGTTGTGTTGATTATAAACTGATACAATTGTGTGGTACTTTAAGAAGCTGCACCGCTCACATTCCATGTCATGTGTGGTTATTTTCTTTTGTGGCATTATTTGTCTCGGCTGTACTCTGGAAGTGTTTTGGGCTCGGTGTCCAGACCGTTTGTTCTATAAATGATCTACCTGTGCAGCTCGTTCATGTCTGTCCCAGTACGAGTAAACATCGGAACTTCTCTGGCAGACCTCGGCTTCATCTCGCTATTCAAAAGTTGGTTTGTCAAACAGTTCTAGGAATGAAACTGGGCGCAATCCAAGCGTTAGAAGGGTAGACATGCTAACCTTCTAACGCTGAACTCTAAACTGGATTTAAAGGGGGTGGGGGAGGGCAAGCAGGGAGGGCAAGGAAGGCAGCGGTATTAAAGGGGAGATTTGCACAGAGAAATATATTTAATGTATTTGTGTACATTTTGTGCAGTCAGGAAATTTGCATTGACTTCAGGCAGAAATGTGATCCGAAATGATTTGCGGATCCTGCATATGATGTAAAAGCAGCGACATCCACCCCTTCTCTAAAAATCTAGAGGGACTTTTATAACTGCGGCCAGGTGATGACAGGGTAGCATAGGACATTCATAGTGTGACTTGTTCTTTTTTCCTGATCTTCTAGCATCTTGTCTTCCATCACATTAGTCTTTCCTATTTATTTTTTCTTTCAATAGTTTTTTTATTAATTTTCAAAGAAATAAGAAGTACAAATAACACCAATAGTAATACATGGGAGACGGTCACAGCTGTCATTACAGTGAAAATTCAAACCATCTTGATAAGCATGCATCTCAGTTACATTTTAACGTTATAAGGTAATAAAAAACATAAACAAGAAAACTTCCCTGTAAAGGAAGAGGAACAGAACAGAATGCCTGAGTGAATTTTAAAAATCATAAGTATTTTTTTCTTTAATCCACCTGTTCCTCTGTCCTGTCTTTTTCTCCTCAACACTTCGCTTCCCCCTAAATCCACTTTCCGCTTTCTGTATACCCACTGCTATTTATCCTCTCGCGTCCTTTCCACCTGATTTAACCCTTTTCTCTTTTGCCACGTCTCGTTTGTTTATTCTCGTCAACAAACTTTAATTTGCCAAATTCACAAACTACATTTTTTCTGCAACTCCAATATGTTGCCCCTATTACCTCCTTCCCCTGCTAGTTTCTTTTTCTATCACTGGTACCCTCAATCCCTGTTCCCTGTTTTTAGCATATCCAGTCATATTTGGTATAGTGGGACCAATGATTTATGCTGAGGGAGCACCAAGTCCTCCTTGGAAGTATCATTCACGTGACAATGTGATCAGGAGTGAGAGGCATTCCTGTATCGTGTGTAAAAATGTACACGGATACCAAGATTAAGAACGACCCAAAGTCCACCAAATTCAACCCTCTCAAGTTCACTGAGACTTGTGTTATGATACGGTCCCAAAGGGGTTAAACACCTATAAAAGCTTGTGAGCCGTACCCTTTTGTAATGTATTGGCTTCGCTTAGTCCCTTTGGATATTTGTACCATGCGAAGCGCTGCTTAAATTGTTGGCGCTATATAAATAAAACGATTAATAAAGGTGCAGTTCTGTTTAAAAATCCATGTATTAAAGGCTCAGCTGTATCAGCCGGAACTCAAGCACTCCCTGCGCAAGCGGTTCTTCAAGTACCTGCACAATTACTGTCCTTTTCACTCTTGTTTTGTACATAAATATAAGTCACTTTTGTTGCTGTGTAATAGGATAGCAGTCTGCTTTTAATGCTGCCTCTGAAAGTCCAACTTTAGGAGCACTAGGATAACATTGGCAGGTAGCGTGTGCTTCAGGACGCATATCTTCAAACATTTCTAAAAGCGTGGCATATCCGGCCATTGGCCGCACCTGGAGCAGCAGATCGGATGTGATGATGCCGGCCAGCGGGCTACCAGCCAGTTTGTACCCGCTAAGGACTGCAGCTTCTAGGATTGAGGGCCTGGCATTTTAACCATTTTTTGTCATCTTGCTCTTTTATGAACACTGGGTTAAGATGACTTTTTTTGTTTTATTTATTTATTTATTTAAACCATAAACTCTGAAATTCCTCCCTGGCAGTTTTAACCTGCTTTTCCATGCCTTACCCACTTTTATTTATTTATTTTTTTACACAAGCAAAAAGCAATATTTTATCTGTGTTTTGCTGGAATTGTATTGTTTCGGTCTGCGTTCTGTTGCTAGGATGCAAAACGTGAATCTCATGCTGTAAATGGGCTATAAGGGTGGTTTTCCTGGTTTGTTCTGTTCTCCCTCTGTCTGGGTACCGTTACTAGAAACCAAATGGCTTTGCTATATGTTAGAGTATCAGTCAGTAGAGAGTGATGCTTTTTTTTCCTCCCCGAGGTTTAAATTCCTGCACTGTTTGGGAATTGCGAGTTTGTAAGATTAAAATATCTGGCAAGGAAAATCCCTCGATTTTATGGGTTTAACAGATGCATTCTATTTCAGATTATCTTAATAAATGTAGGCAGTATTTACATTTTCTCTCTAAATCACTTTTTGGTGCATCTATCAGAGGTTTCAGAGACAGTAACTTATTGAGACTGTGATAATACATGAAGAAATGTTATTTTAACCCTCTTTATCCTGCCATCCTGTTTCTGTATAACTCAAACCTGAGGTTTGAGGGGGAGGACCTGGAGATGCAGCACCCGGTTCCCGGATATAATAGAAAAGTGTAGGGGTTAAAAGAAATCCGGGGCACAGTCATGAGCCCCATCGCCCCAGCCAGAAAGCCAATCGCTAGCAGAAATAAACGTTTCTGTTCTGAATAAATCTGCTTGACACCAGCCTTTTGTGGGCTGTGACGCACCGTGAGTGTTTTCATGGCAATTTCTTGGAAAAGCACTTGGTAAACGTAAAGAAGTTGGCTTTTAAGGTCATGCCAGGTTCTTCTTTGTTTAGAAACAGTAGCTTGACGGTCTGAGCGTTAAGTAGTTATCTAGACATTAATCTTCTCGTGCCGTAACAGCGAAATGAAACACCGGTTTACCCCAACTAGTGTTCCGACAGTCATGTTTACCATTAAATACCCCAACAAAAGATATGTATTGCAGGTAGTAATGGTAATGAATGCAAACAGAGTTCCCTTACTCGTATCAAAGATATGTATTACTGGTGATACCGTATTGGGATGATTTTGATACCAGCATAGGAGTGACGTCGGTTGGTTTGTTTCATGAAACCTGAAATGTGCCGATTCTCGTAGAACGCTGGAACCCTCGATCTAGATTTAAAAAGCAAAAACCATGTAGTTCTGTATCTACATTTTGTAGAAGAGACATCTGAGGTCTTGAAGGCACTGATGAGTTTTTGCTATATGAGCTTTGATCTGTTAAAAGTAATTCTTTGGGTTAAGATCACCTACACTTTGGCCATCCATGTTTGTGAAGGCATTCGCTCTGGGGTCTCTCGGTTTAAAACAGCACGCTGAGAATGTACTTGACATGCTAGACTCCAGGAATGTGCGTGCGTGTGCGTGCGTGTGTGTGCGTGCGTGTGCGTGCGTAGGTACAATGAAAGATCATGGATGAAGGAACGGCCACAGGGTGCGCTTTCAGAGGAGCAGCTGCAGGAGGTTGATGTAAAGATGCTGCCTTCATGCAACGTGCGTTCCGGCTTTCACAGGGCAATTTCTTCTTCGCTAGTTACAACTGGAACACGAACTTAAACCCAGTCCCATCATCGGCTTTTTCAAATCCGTTCGCTTATTAACCCCGTGTTGGAGATTTTCTAAAATGCAAACTCTCATTCGTGGAAATCCATCATAAAAAGTGTCCAAACAAATCAAGTATAACAGAAAAAATATTTCTAAATTATCTTTTATTTACATAGCGCCAACAAAATCTTGTTTAAAACAATGTGAAATATTTTTTTAATTATTTATATTTTCTCACTATATTATAAAGAACACTTGGCTCTTTATACATTTGCTTTTTGCTCCTATCAGCCCTTCTATGTAATAAAATGCAGTATACAGATTTTTTGTGTTGTGCGTTTTTTTGTTTAATAATGTACGCGATTTGAGATTTTTACTAATATGATGTTATATAAAATATATAATCAATAAATAGTAACCCAATGCGGTAAAATCGCCACCATTCACGTTTTCTTGGAGCCATCTATAATCATGCTGGAATTTTTGCAGCAATTCTGAAATGCATCACAAATATTAGGTAAAAAAGAACAAAATTGAAACTAAAATTTCCACCATATAGAAAATTCAACAAATCTGGGATATAATGCAGCCAATCAGTGGCAGGAAAACGCTTCCATTGAAATCCAGTGGGCACTTACCATGCATGCATGTCTGGAGCCGAGAGGAGAGTAAAGGGGCAAATACTTATGAGGGGGGCAATTCTGCAGAATCCCCTGATGCGTTTTGCAAAAGGGACACAACGGAAATTTAAAGGAACCACTTGGTGAACGAAAAGTGAACGTAAAATAAAACATCACTATTTATTTGGCATTACTGTGCCTTTAATATCTCGAGCAACAAGAGACTTTTGATAAGTTGATATATTTTCTTTGGTTCAGATGTTGATTAGTGTGAAAGCGCTCTTTTGCTTACATATTGCGGTAGCGTTTCTGGTAATTACTTAATACAACGTGTATTATCTGTCAGCTGAATAGCACCCCGTGCGTAAAATAGCAATAAGTTAACCAAGTATAAGCATAACTTCACAGTACCCATGGGTCTGAATGTGCCGTTCTGTACCCTGGCACAATAATCCCTTTTCAGCAGTAAGAATAGTTTAAGTTGTAGTGTTTATTCTGAATAGAAGCTGAAACAAGTGCAGCAAACAATAAGCGACTTTTATCGCAGGCGATTGTTCCCTTTTATACAGAGTCTTTGTGGTAGAAGTATCCGATTATTTCATGTCTTTTGTGCTTTGTAGATGCATAATTATGAGCTTACGTTATAATGGGCTTCTCTGCCACAATTGTCAACACAACTTGTGTTCTCAAATATATACATTAATCAACCGTGCATTGTTACTTTACATTACGTACGCTTATGTTTCACAAAGGCCTGAAAAAGAGGTGAAAATAAAATGTCCCAGTGTGAAACGCTACATGATTTCCAGAAATATGTATTGCCTTTTATAATAAGATGAATTGAAGGGGTTAATGAATGTGGTTTAGCTGGAGGTAGCACCCAGGCATAATAGTTCTGTTGAAGTTATGCATGTTTTTCAGATTGTTTTTGTTCGGTTTTTTTTTTTGTCATTTAGTTTATATTATTGGATGTCTTTGTAATAATGTGATTGTCAATGTAGGATTTTTCAAGTTGGAGATCCCATTTGCATACAGTTATACACTGCCAGTCAGCCCTTTAAACAAAGAATGTGTAATAAAGCACTTTAAAATGCATTCGCCCCCCCCACTTATGCTCCAGTAAGAAATCATGTGTCTGAGGATATGTTCCACCAAATACATCTACAACACGGCGAGTAGCTGGGCATTTGGGGAAAGGGGCAAATGCAAATGATGTCTTCTGCAAAATGAGGACGCCATGTAAATTTAAATGAAATGCTTGGTTATCATTTGCATTAAAGTGCATGTTATGGCTGGGGGGTCCCTTTCAGAACTCTTAAGTTTTGTAGGTTTGTATTAAAGAGTCATTCAAACGGTTAAAACACAACAATAGCTCAAGGTAAATCACTAGACCACCATCCGTAACCTAAAAAACATTCACTCGTATGAGTTATCTGTTGGTTCCCAGTTGAAAGATCCTTTACTGGTCAGTTAGGATGGGTTCTGGTTGAAATGTGGAACATCATAAGCTGTAACGTGTGTGCATATATTTGTATGTGTGTGTATGTATGTGCGTTAGACTTCTGACATAGACAGGGTACATGATGGACTCAGAGCATTTCATCATCAATTCATAAAGATTGCCCTGCGTAGACTGTGCCGGATCATCTCCAGGACACATCTTGTGTTTATATCACAAGCTTCGAGATGGGGGAAAATAAATATAGACTTTAGTAACTTTTATTTGACTTAATGCCAAAGGCTGTGAGCGATATCAGTGTGGGGGGGGCATATATGAACATACTTGGCTGGCAAACATCTGACTTAATTTTATCTGTTAAGTTGACATTAAAGAGGCAGAAACTTTTTTTTTATTAAGGAAATATTCAACCATAGTGTCTACCAGGGTATTGACCATTATTTAAAGAAATTACAGAAATGGCATTTTATCTTTTTTATCGCATTTATTCTCTCCCCGTTTTCCCCACTCCTGTGTCCGGACCCAGCTTTCCGTGTACGCTGCCCCCAGCTCCAGGTTACTTGGATTACAGCACACTGAACGTGCTGAGCTGTAGCCCTCCGTCGCTCCAGGTCGCTTTTGTGAAATCCCACCGTAAACTCGCACATTGCCCATTCAGAGGTGTAACACCTTCACGTGTAATGCTTTACTGTGACTCAAATCATTCCCACCCGTGGGTCTTCTCCACTCAGGCCGCTATCTCGTGCTAAGCACGATCAGAGTCTTGGCATGTCACCTAGTGAAGTGCCAGTCACACAGAGCTTCTCATGGTCCATTTAAACCACAAGAACCGGGTTATTATTGGACCTTGTTTATATGCCTCACCCAGCGTGACTACAAACATAAAACGCTTGCCAGTATGGGCATAAAGGTTAAAACCACACTGTTTGATCCAGTCTGACCATGGCAGCGAGCTCCAGATCTGGCTCACATGAGATTTCCAGGATTGTTTCCCCCCCCCCAACTTTTTTTTTTCTTTAATACGTGTCCTACCCAGCTGGTGAGCCCGATTCATACTGTCTACCATGTTTTCTGATGATGGATGCAACGGTGTAGATTTGACTGCATAAGGACTTGTGGCCAGATTGTGAATGCCTATGGTAGACATATTTGTATTATATCATTGCCTCTGTAAAATTGAGTAATATGAGAGTTTTTGGTGGGGTGGGGAACATTTTATTTTTTTTGTAAAACCCCTTCTTCCTTGAGACTTTAAGAGGTTGACTGTTTCTCTTGTAGGCTAGCAGCAATAATTTGCTTGGCCCTGATACTGCTGGTAAAAAGTATCTGTGATGGAGATTTTCAAGGTGATTTGGTGAAAATTGGATTTTCTCTGATATTGTGGTGACTTTGTTTCAAAATAAACTTTCTGCTATGACAGGTTTTGCAATTCACACTTCAAGTCCCGGCTCTGGGCATCTGGCAGCTCCACAAATGGAGATGAATGTTCAAATGAAATGCTGCTGCCTGCAAATGAAAATTGACTTGTACTTTTACGTGGCTTGTTCTGTGTCACTTGGTCCCCTGACACCAATGTGACTTGGCAACTAAGCTAAAAATCAATTCATCCAACAGCGCTAGAAAAACATTTGGTACCCTACTCTGCGACCAATGTTGCATTCACTGATGCTTCAGAACAAAGCAGATGCTACAAAAGTTATACAAAGTATCTGTCTTGCCTATAAATGTTCATGAACGGTATCTCGATATATTGCCCAGTTTATTTTTTAAGTATTGCACATCCTCTGATCGCTTTAACTTGTTCTTGGGAAGCTCCTTGTATCATGGTTCATACCATTACTGACCTAACCTTAGTAGGCGAGGCATGTAGGTAGACGGTCCTTTCCTTTAGCAGTTGCTAAGATGTGTGTATTTAGGAGTTATACGAGTGTAAGGATGCTGTTACATTATTTTGCCCTGGGCAAGTGATGTGCGTATGGTTTGTTTGACACAATAAGTTGGGAGTTCTTTAACATTTTGCCAAGTTTGGGCATTGTTACCAAAGTAGGAGACTATGTAGTGTCACATCAGCTCTCAGGGCCTTTTAAGTCTCTTCTTCATCTTAAATGACCATGGATGCTGATTGGTTCAGCAGCTTGGCGGCAGGCCCACTAGCTTAAATATATATTTTTTTCTTCCTCTGATCATCTTCTGGGGGTAGAGTGAAATCACATAGGGACATGTATTTGGTCTCCTGAGTACATACACAGTCATATATGTCACCATATGAATCAATTGTAGTAGTAATATTTCACGTTAAAAGATTTATTCTTACTGTATATGTGTAATACATTTCAACTAGAAATGTTTCTGCTTAGAGCTCTTTTATAGTAGGCTTTCCTTTTTTTCTTCATCTGCAGGTCGGTGACGGATCCAAGAGACGGAAAGAGAGTTGCTCTCAAAAAGATGCCCAACGTCTTCCAGAATCTAGTCTCTTGCAAAAGGGTCTTCCGAGAATTGAAGATGTTGTGTTTTTTTAAACATGACAACGTAAGTCTGTTGAAGAAAAAACATTTTTTTTTCCGTGGTATGCATAAGCGTTTCAGATAATTGGCTAGAATTGTCACAAGATGTTAGCATCTAGTCGCTGTTAGCCTTTTTTTGTGTTAAATTTCAGTTCAAAAAGTTTGATTGTCAAAAAAACAATGTGAAAAATAACATCATAACATTTAGCAGGTCATCTGAGGCCCGAGGCATGAAAAAATTCATATTTTTGTTGCTACGTAAGGAAGAACAGTGTACAGAGTGGCATGGATTGATGTCCCGAGAAAATTGAGAACTACGTTGGCATCATTAAGGATGTCCCATTGTTTGTGACCTCTTGCTAAGCACTCTGTTCGGTTCCTGTATAAGCCAGCGCGGTTACATTGTTTTCCTTTGTAATTAAACCTTGTGGCTAGTTAATGAGCTTAACTGCTGTGCCTAAGCTGCGTCTTTCAGGTGGCGTGACCGTGCAAGGGCTCTTGTTCTTTCGTAGCCTGTAAGCGTGATGGGAAATGTTTCGTAGGCTATTTTGTTCCTCATGAGTATGTGACAGATTGATTTGCTACTATATGTATAGTAATATCTTTATATTCTTTTACAGGTACTCTCTGCGCTTGATATTCTCCAACCTCCTCACATTGATTATTTTGAAGAAATGTATCCTCTGCACTTATAACTATTATTATTCTTATTATCAATACATATATTCAAAGAGTGTGACAAAACCAGAATTGACATATTACGATAATGTTGGGTAAAGAGGCGCCCTCTTGCAAGCTTACCATGTAGAGGTATGGACACATAAAATGTTAGGGTTGTATATAATGTATGTGTTGACTAAAGACTTGGACCACCTTTAGCAACAAAATAATCTGTTGTAATTATTCCTCAGTAATCATAAGTCTTTGCCCACTCCACCATGCACAATGGTTTTAACTCTGTGGGTGTTTTTGAAGGATGAACCTCTCGTTTCAGGTCCTGTCATAGCATCTTAGTGGCGTTTTAGGCCAACGGCATGACACCCTTCTGTAGAATTCATGACTCCCTCAATGATGGCAAGTTGCCCATGTCCAGATGTACAAAGCATCTTGGTGGTCAAGAACAATGCTGTCCGTGCCACAGTGGTGTCTCAAACGCAAGAGAGTTAATAAAGCATTTTGGACAGCATTCATTGGCCTACCTTATACTCTTTCTGGTTGAAATGCCGCTCATATTCCCTTTGCTCTATAGTGTGATTTTTGCTTGTAAGCTCGTCTGTAACATAGCCAGCAGATCGCTTATTTTATTTTTTTCTAAGTAATGTGAAGAACATTTTCTGCTACTATCAACCAAACCTTTTGGCTCTTCTTGCTGTCTCGTTGGCTACAATGCAACATTAACCTGGCCTGAGGAATTTTACCATCCAGATACAAAGTAGAACGAGAGCAAGGAGTTATTTCTGGGCTCGGTATAAAATGCTGAGGATGATCGGAATAATGAAATATGTGTTTGTGCGAGTGGAAAATCCAAGCTTTTTAAAGCAAGCTTGTTATAAGAAGGCACATGTTTTATACATTTTAATGATGTTAATTTAGGGATACGCTTGACTTTTTACAAGCATTTTTTTCTTGTCTTTCCTAGAAATTGAAAGGGTACATTGTGAAATAATTTTGCGTGATTACCGTGCGTGGTTTATATAAATGCTACGCGGACCTTTTCTGTCTTGGCATCTCTATTAGTGAAGTAATGGGACATGAAACCCACACCATTAAAATGTCATTTATATTTAAATGCATAAACGAATCTGTTCTATCGCTAATATAGCTGTACTTGTTCCAAGCTATTTCACTGCGCTCTAATATCTGTCCTTCTTTTCCGTTGGGTGGTGGTTCAGCCGGCCGGCGTGTAGACTCCTGCGCGTTTGCCTACATCTGGGCAGCTGACGGCACGTTTGAAGTGCCCAGCTGTGCAAATAAGATAATCTACTTGAATCGCAATCTACACGGCATTATGCAGGATAACGTCTTGTCATTACTAGATGCATAAAGAGCCTGCTAATTTATTATTTCAAGATTGTATCTCCCGTTTATGAAAGTGTCTTCTCGCGCAGCTTTATGGGTATTTAATAACGTTCAAGTCTGGTTGCCACCCGATACACTGAATGCATTCAAAACTTGTGAATAAAAGCCCATTTTATCGGCCCCCCGGTACATAAGATGTAAACACTAAGACCGTTTCGTTAAAGCTAAAACTATGATTGACAGGTTTGTTTTCTGACGTTAAAGGTTGAAAATAATTCTTATTTCTTGTTTTGTTTTGTTTTTTTTCCATAATTTTTTTTTTATTTTTATAGTGTTCTAGATATCTCTGCTTTCATCAGAAATTGGGATTACGTATGGGCGGATTACTGGAAGGTGTGCTCCTATATACTTGTCCAAGTGATATTATATAGGGCCTATTTTAACACCAAACACCTAGGGACTTAAGGGTTATCTACTGGTACTGTAATTCAGTCGCGTTGTAAAACTAGTACACTCTCAGGGCTACGCTATATATAACATCAGTGAGGTGATATGTACAGAGTATATTCAAATTCTGGTGTTTGGACACCAAAATATTTGCCATTGGTACATCTTCTTTTGGAAAAATGTCCTGGACTTGTCCTTTTCTTTCTCTGCCAAGTCTGCTTGTGACATGTAAATAGAAAACACGATTCTTTACTCCCAACGTCCTTCCTTATTAGTTGTATCCTTCAACTTGGCCCTGTTACCCTCCAAACAATATATCTTGGATATGTGTCTGTGTTAACCGGTATTTCTTGATGATTCTTCCCAAATAATTCACCTCGTCTTATTTACGGGGGCTTCAAATGGAGCTAAAAGAAGAGACGGTTTGGGCTCAGATCTGGGCTGGCCCGTGGTTTAAGCCCCCCCGACATCTCTGTATTCCCTTCAGGCGCAATCATTTTCTTTCCCTTTTAGTTCGCTGGCATCAGTGTGATTTTTGGAAGAGTTACGAACGAGCTGTTTACAATCTTTATCCCGTCTGCTTGGGGAACATGAAATCCCTCACTTGTGTTTTGTGAAAGAAATGCCCAACAATGTGTGTTTTCAGTAGTAGGTTGTGATGCGTCTCGTGAACATCATATAGGTTTTGCTCTGATTATCCTATCCAAAAATAATGCATGGCTTGACAAATGAACATGTCATTTGCATCCTTCGTGTCTGTTTTTTGTTTAGCTAAAAGTGGTTCTAAAATGTGTTCCAGATGTATACAAATGATGCCAAGTCCGAAAATTTGTCCTTCTGTGATATGAAGCATTAATTAAAATGAAGCCCTGGGAGAAAATATTCCCCGTCTTTACACAAACAGCCATCAACAATTTCTAGTTTATAGAGAATTGCTAAAAAAAAAATTTATGTAATTGTTTTTTTTTTTTCCTGTTTAGATAAAAATACTGGGCATAATCTAGCATCTAAAAGGTGTTCTAACGCACAGGTCTTTGCTAGTCTGCATGACTTTGGTATCCAGGTTTGTTAGTCCTGAGAGTCGCAGTGCGGTGTATAGGTCTGATCACAGAATAGGCTCCTTTCGGTGGTAAATGTTGTGTTCTAACCCTTAGCATTTGAGCAAATTGTTGAAGCTTCTTCTGATACTCCTTGCATGTCGCCAGCCTTTCACGTGTCCAAAGGCAGGAAGGCATTTGTTGGAATTGTGGATCGAGGGGGGGCTGGGATGCAGTCAGAGGCAAGTCCATTAAAAACCTACCTGTGTCTTTGCGGTCTCAACTGATCGCAAGGTGGCCACATGGTTTGGTGTTTTTTCATACCTGCTGCAGGGGAGTAATGATATAACTCAACCAGCACTTCCTCGCGGAACCATGAACGTCAGGTGGCGACTTTGACGTGCCGAGCCGCAGCTTGATTTTCTCACTCCTTTTCACACGCGCTGGGACTGAGGTTACTGGAAATAAGAAATTGTCATTTAGAAATGTGTTGCCAATAGTTGTGTGGTTTGAGATGACAAATAACCACTCGTTACAACCAATCTGCCCATTCTCCTCTGACCTCTGACATGAACAAGGTATTTTCGTCCACACAGCTGCCACTCACTGGATATTCTCTCTTTTTCGGACCATTTTCAGTAAACCCTAGACATGGCTGTGCGTGAAAATCCCAGTAGATCAGTAGTTAATGAAATACTCAGACCGGCCTGTGGGGCCCCAACAACCGTGCCACTGCCCCTAAAAGTGGGGCGATACCTGAAAATCAAGACAGTCCTGTGCAAAATGAGGCAGCTGGGAGTTATGTCCATGACATGGTGCGGATAGACATTACACATTACATTATACTAACCCCTTAATGACAAAGTTAATGCATTGTTTTCAATGGGTTTAGGGAACGCCCATTGTCCGTAAGGGGTTAAAGGGGAACACAACAGACAAAATTCCCGTGCAACACATGAAACAAGACACAAATATATTTAAAATTAAAAATCCTAAAATCAGAGGCCTTGTGATGAATATAATCAAAGCACAAGACAGCTATTTAAATGCCTTCAACTACAATTGAGTCAATATTTAGACTGTTCTCGTGGTAGAAATAAACATTGTGCCACGCTGCATTCAGATAGGTTTTAGAATGTGTGTGTATATATATATATATATGTGTGTGTGTGTGTGTGGATATATATAATATATATATATATATGTGTGTATATATATAATTTTATTCTGATGTGTCATGTGGCTGCAATGTATGTTTGACAACCCATGAATTGATACCAATAACCCCACTAATCCCCTTTTTAGTGAATATTTCTCTTGATGCTGCTTATACAGCAGAGGTAATAAATTCATGTTCATAACGCATGTATTTAAGCTTACATGCAAGGCAAAGGGGGGCTCTTTAATACCCAAGTGATATCATCTATTTCTCATTTCTCATTTTTTTTATTGGCAAAGCATGAACTGCAGGGTTTCCTGATCTCACAGTTCTTGGTGCCGCGTTTTCCCGTCCCACCCTGGCAATAAAAGGACGGACATTGTAACACGGATGATTTTGTTTTGCGTTGCCGTTGCCGACTAGCTCTCTTGGCGGTCTTCTCTTCACATCTCTTTGCGGCAAATGCATTAATATTAAATAAACATTTTCTAGGACTGATGTTTTTGCACGTTTTCTTGAGGTTTCTTGGTATGTGCCTAGTTCTTGTTTATTGAATACTAGAAACTTTGTGTATATAAAGTGCTTTCTCTGCGGGTTTCCTGATATGCATTTTTTGGGGGTATAATGCTGAATTTATTCTTTGAATTGTAAAAGGTAGAGATCTCACTTAGGTGTGGTATTTTAATGATGTTCCACGCTCGTCTTCTGGGTCGCCCTGAGGTTGTATATAGCCTCACATGCCCTTGTGACTTTTTAAATTGCTCCGAATGGCAGTCTGTCTTTCAAACGGTATAATACGGGCGCTGTGTTTTTTCAGTTGGTTGCTCAAGTGCAGGTTTTTCAGGGTCTCGTCGGATAAAAGCTAGCGGATCAATCCCTGTCGCCACTTCAGGCTTTTGTAAATGTATTTAGAAAGGCAAAGGCAATGCTATATTACATCCACAGAAAATCCGCTGTCAACAAAGTAGAGGGGGCTTTAATTTTATGTTGCGGGGCTTGTTGTTAGTCTCATGACGCATGAGCCCTAAATTGTAAAGTGAACATATAAAGGGCTTACAACATCTTGTGATATCTCCTGGCTTTGAATGCTATGTACCGCCGTATTGGCGTGTAGAAGAATATACAGGATCCCAGCCATCTCATTGGTGGCTCAACCTACATAATGTGTATGTATAGTATTTGGGTATGCTGGCTCAATCTCGTTTTCATGTATTATGAAAGGTTACAAAGGTGGATATACAGACGACATTCTCCGGAACAAAGTCACTCTTTGCAAAAATAACGTATAGTCCTTACAAAATCAGAAAATCATGGTGACATCACTGTATGGACTGCGCATGTTTAACGCGTTTCGCTCATTCTGTGCCCCCTCTATAATGTGCGTATACCCCAGTGATGCCACTCTTTATTTTCCACCATTCAGAACTCTAGCGCTATTAGGTAGTTGCATCTCTCCAACCGGACCTTTTTGTGCAAATTTCTCGTTTCTAAGCCAGACAACGGCCCAGCGTGTTTGCCTTACTATAAAATCACGCTGACGCTTTTTAAATGACTTTCGTGGAGTCTGCCGTTTCATTTATTCAGGTTGTCTCTTTGTAATTTAGGAATCTGATTGCTTGACCTGTAAGTAGGTCTTCAGACGTACCCTTGACCCAAACATCCATGTAATTGTGCACGTGTGTTCTACATTCTGCCTGTTGCTTCATCTAATACAGAGGAGGTAATGTGGTAAATGCAATCGTCTAATGGCAGCGTCCTGGTATTCCTGCCTGCTGTTCGTACATACGGATCTGAATGAAAGCTTTAACCCACTTGGGCACCATCTGTTTGAGAGCCTGTCGCATTTAGAGGAAGCGGGAACATCAAACAAGCTCTGCGTTTCCTCCCATTTCGATGGCCTCATTAAATTGCCCATAGACAATAATCAGATTGCTCCTTTTCAAGTTAATGGCACCTCTGAGTCCCTTTCAAGTGAGCTCCGTTTAATGCACAACGGACCCGGAGAGGTGCAGGTGCCATTTTAGGCCTTCATTTAATTGGCCTGGCAACCGACGGAGGAATTACACAAGAAATGCGGTTTGGGGAAGATTCTAGGCAAAATGAAAATGTGGATGTTTGTAAAACCCCAGTGTAATACTGTTAACTTTAACACTCTTCTCTTGGTATATAATTTAAGGATGATATTGTGTCCGTTTCAATTAAATTATAAAAAATAACTTTGCATGCCGATTTTATATATAACCTTTCTTCTCCGTCGCGCTTCTCCGACTTGTTTACAAAGCCCAAAAAATAATGCTGGATTCTTTTAAGATTTGCGGCTCCTACGTTGTGTAAAACAATTATTTCTCGGGCACATTAAGTATTTTATTAGCCTGTTTATCCTCCTTACCCATCTCCTAATTTTATTTTTTTTGCTTGAGTTAAACTAATAAAGCATGTTACATGGTTCATTAAACTAAAACTAAATTCAGCTATTTTTCTTTTCTAATCTCAATCAGATTTTTTTTTTAAACCATTTATTTTGTGGAATTCCTAATGGCTTTCTTAAGCCTGCTAATGTTGCATTATGTAGACCTTTAATTGAACCTGCATCTTAATGTTTTATGTGTATTATGAAACCAAAATATGTGATTATTTAAAGTGTTCATAAACATTAACAGCATTTTAGCCTTTCCTCTCGGTGAAGCTAAGGTTATTTTGAGTTGAATGTAAGATTTTGTGGTTAGGCGCTGCTTTCTCGAGCTGCCCGGCACACTTCTTCTTCTGTTAGACGATAGAGCATCTAACGAATCTCCACCAGGCTCAGATCTGATATGCAAGGTGCCTGAAACGGGCGTTAAGTGTGTTCTGTATGCAAACCCTATGGCATGACTTCTCCCATATAATATGGTTAGACATATATTATATACTATTTGGTGTCCCAATTAAGTGAACTAAGAAATGTTCTGAATCTTTTCCTTTTTTTCTGCCTTGCGTTTATTATTCTCAAGCAAAGTGAATGCCAAATGTAAAGTAATCATAAATTAGTATTACTTTGCTCATTTAACATTTTCTTTTTACCTATGGTTCTTTCATTCTTTCAATGTGTTGTGTCCTCCCTTCTGCCTCCGATAACGTCCACTGTTCAGAAATTCCTCATGCGCAAGTAATTTAAGTAGTAATTGTGTAATATCCATACCATTTATTCTTCCCGTACCATTTTTTATATTGTACATACTTCCTGCATGCATCATCCGGCGTTTTTTTTCCTTGACTCAATTCTTAGATATGTTGTCACAGAGTTAATGCAGAGTGACCTCCATAAGATCATTGTCTCTCCTCAGCCTCTCAGTTCAGATCACGTCAAAGTTTTTTTATATCAGATATTAAGAGGTAAGTTTCTTTTTTTTTTCTTCTTAATTGACAATATACCGTATTTGATTATAAGACGACACAAAGTGAGGGCAATTTATTGGCATTGCTTTTGGTGTCATAACCTTTTGTCCATTTGTGGTTATTGTGTATAACTGTTGGTTCCTGATGGGGGATATCTTGAGAGATTATTATTCCTAAAGGAAACTTACAAAATCACCTTTTTGGACGTGCTCAGTCTTGGGCTTCTGTTCAACACCTGCTGTGTGATACAACATGGTGTGTGTGACATTTCTTATTGTCTGTACATGCTGGGGTCAGTCTCTGAGTCCAAGCAAAGTTAGTGATCTTCTTAAGATGTTCCTGTAGCTTTGTGCCCTAAAAGAAGCTGTCATCAAACTAGATTGGCTCTGCTGGAAATTACTACTTCAAGATGTTTTGTTTCTTATGGTATTTGAGACTAGGAACAACAAAAGACATTTTGTGCTCAAGACCCCATAACACTATTTTTTTCAGGCTACAGAAGTCCTTGACATTCAGTTTAATTTTATCTTTGGACTGTGTTGTGTTAATGAAATGCATTTAGAATGTCCTTTGTTATACCTTTTTGAGGCAAAGGAGACTTAATTGTTGGGTCTCAAATAAGACCAAATGTATTTGGGGTACCCCTTAACCCTCCCTTTAAACACTTGCACTCACTTGCGATAATTCTTGCTCACTCTCTCACTCACAATGTCTCCCTACGGCTAATTCTTACACGCTTGCTCCCTCCCTCCCTCACTCACAATGTCTCCCTACTGCTAATTCTTACTCGCTCGCTCACTCCCTCACACAATGTCTCCCTACCTTCTCTGACCTCTTCCATGCTACTCTCCTTTCTCGCAGCTCCGCTTCTTTTGCCTTTTCTCCTCTCTCCTGTCGTCATCCGCTTCTCTGTGAACCAGGCCTCCGATTGTATTGTGATTATTAATGGAGATCACTCCTGCTTGTGCTAATTAGGACATTCATCAACATTATTTCATTTTATTCATTCAATGCCAACTATCATAATAAAAAAGCTCAAACGCTTACATTTTACATACATTGGTATTGATGAGGAAGAGAGACTTCTGTGTCTTCCATCACAGCAACAACAAAATACCTTTCAAGGAGATTGTGAGGGATGCTATTTCTCCTACATCTTTTTGTGACTCTTTCAGTTGCGGTTACCCCGGTGTAGCCTCTTGTTCCGGTGTATCCCTCCCTTTTCATATAATCACAATTTACTTGCCAAGACAGTGACTCCTTCACACGTGGGGAGACGGGCCACCTCCAGTATGAATACAGACACAAGTGTATTAGTTTACACCGCTTTCTCACACTAATCCGCACTATTTCAAACTGTGCAAGACCTGTCTTATTAAACAGTGACAAGCTGTGAAAGAATAACAGAAATGTATTGCGGAATAAGTAAAAGTAACGCCTAGAGCTGCCGTTGGTTGAGATACTGTGCATATCTCTGCTGTATCTGACTTTATTTCCATGGTGTTGGTAGGCTTGCTGTTCCCGGTGCAGTGTGAAAACCAACTTTTTTTTGCAAGTTGTTAAGTATAATGTATGCAGAGGTGAAAGTAACTGAGAAGATAGACCCACCAATTATTTAAGCTGTGCATGGCTGCCTGAATGTGCATTGGAATGGAAGCCCTGCTTCTCTGGTACTCTGGTTCACCTTTCTCCAGGCCGTTTGACACCCTCTAAAAGTTCCCTGGTAGTAGACCTGTCCTGATGTGCGGGCTATGCTTGCCCCCCACCTCTTCAGAAAACAGCATGAACATTATGTACTTGACATTATTCTGGGTTCTGTTCCTGTGACCTCTATGATATACGTATTACGCTTACCTCAATTATTCAGGAATCTTGAGACACCAGAGTAGAAAAAAAGGAGACTGGGTTATAATGTTCTGGGACTTGGGAAAGGTGTTGTGGTGGTCTTAGTTTCCGATTAATTTTGTTTTTCTCCTTTTTCCCCATCAATATCAAGGTCTGAAGTATTTGCATTCAGCTGGTATTTTACATCGCGACATTAAACCAGGGAACCTACTTGTGAACAGCAACTGCGTTCTAAAGGTATTGTCATTTTAATTTTTTTAATGTTTCCTACTAAAAGATGAAAACGTCGACCAAAAACTAAATGCATTTCACTCCTGCCTTAAAGGTATATCTATATAAAAAAAAAAAGTGAAAAATCTAATTTTACCTTGCGTCACTACTGTTTTTTTGTTTTTTTTTTATGGATTTTTTGTGGTGGGCAGCCACATAGTGAGTATACGAGCTGCCCTGATATCTGGTATATCAGGTACAGCAAAATCCAATAGATTCTCAGCCAGGTCCTAGAACATGTTTTTGAATGTTCTGTATGTTTCTATGGACTCGGTGCACATTATTCATTGCAGGCATTCAATACACCAGGGTCACTGGTTTGCAAGGTCTCAGCGTTCCACTGGGTTTATTCAATAAAATGGGGATTGAGGCGAGAGCTTCCATCATGCCCATTGTTTATGCATTGTACAGGGCCAACCCTTCGCAGGAGAGAAAGCCCTCTTCACAGGAAAACATAGCCAGAGTCTGCATAATGCATTGTTACTTCAATAACTTTCAGCTCACTGCTCGGTTATTAAAACTGTATTTCTGTAGAAATTTACACAATGTTCTGGAATATCACTAATTAACTAATTCCATACTAATGATGTGACAATTCCATGAGCATGATTAAAAAGCTGCATTAAACATGTGATGGAGCGAACACTTTTTTTTTAACCCCTTTAGACGTGCATGAGTTAAGACTAGGGCTCAACAAAACTCAAGTGCCAGGTCGCTATGGCAACAGGAATTGCTTCCTGGCACCTAGGGTTTGGCAGGAGAGCCCGAACTCCTGCTCCTCAATCTCCCCGTTGCTGGTGGTCAGCACACAGTGATCTCTTCCTTCCAAAGAGAATCTATTTGGCTTAAAAAATCTATAGCCTTTAGTTAATATTTTTTATTGGGCCAAAATACAAAGATGTTACCTAAGCTTTCGGGTCATTGGATGGCCTAAAGCCTCCATCTACATTAGAGCTAGAAAAGCAATATCCATGTTTCCTGCTTAGAAATAAGAAATGGATGAAAACCAATAGCAGTCTCTGAAAGCTGTATAGATTAAAATGGAGTGGAGCCCGACACCTCTACAAAGTTTCACCAAAACCATGTTTACCGTAAAAATTCCTACAGAAACTCCAAATCTTGTGCAAAGCCTTCCCTGAAGAGCGAGAGCTGTTATAGCTACAAAAGGGGCCAACTACGTATTAATGTCTATGTATTTAGAATGCAATGTCATGAAAGTCCCTGTTGGTGTAATAGTCAGGTGTCCCAACATTTTTGTCCATATACAGTGTATGTGTGTGTGTGTATATGTATTAAAATATAATATGCTCACTCTCTCACCCTCTTCAATTATTGATACAGCTCTCTTCCCCTTAACGCTCCTTAACGCCTGTCTTCGCTGTGTCTCGCACACACGGTGTGAGCTGATGTACGGCTGCTAGTAACGTGTGTGTAACCCCCTCAGTGATCCTCGGTGCATGCGCCCACGGCATCAGCCTTTATTGTACTTCTGTGTGTAGTGCAGTTGTAAAACCACAACTCTCCCTTATGTATAGAGCATGTCATGTTATCACTTTAATATGGTATGCATATGATCGATTTATTGTATCCAGTTATTTTTGCAAGTATAAATGCAGCCATGCATTAAAAAAAAAGGAAAATAGAAAAAAAAATGAAAGGGACCACAGTGATGTGATCAGAGTTATAAGAGCGTTTAAATTAGAGAGCAGTGGGGGGGTTGACTATACTAGACTACGAAAAAAATCACCTTTTATCTCATACATTTCCATTTAGAAATAAAATACAATGTTTTGAGACGGCTGTTATTGTAATTGTGTCGCAAAATGAAGCTGAGAAGAGGTCAAAGGTCTAGGACAGGTGCATATAATATACTACATATAGCTTGTCTGCAAAGTACTATGGCCTGTTTTCTAAGGACATTGTGCCGTTCTTTCAGATTTGCGATTTCGGCTTGGCAAGGGTTGAAGAACTCGACGAATGCCGTCATATGACTCAGGAAGTTGTCACTCAGTATTATCGAGCTCCAGAAATCCTGATGGGGAGTCGTCATTATACCAACGCTATAGACATCTGGTCTGTCGGATGCATTTTTGCGGAGCTGTTGGGGCGAAGAATATTGTTTCAAGCGCAAAGTCCAATACAGCAGGTAATAAGAGTCCGGGAAAACGTAGTGTTGCGCGGTACGTTTGTAGTTTACTTGTTTCTAGAAATTGAATACAAATTTTACTGGGATACTTAAGCTGAATTAGTACTGCAGAGCATGAGCCTTATTCGGGCCAGCGTAGTACGAGGAGCTGCCTGAAATCCATACCCTGCAGTATTTTACACACCCCTTTGTCCAAGTGTTCTCCGGTGTAAAAATGCCCTCCTCTCTCTTCCACGTTATACATGTTGAGTTCCTTTAGTCATATTTGATCTTCACTCTGGAGTCTGGTTCATTTGCCACGAGGCTCGGTGAGCTTTGTCCTGCATCTTTGCCCAGGCTTGATTAGATTCACCCTCGGGCTGGCTCGCTTACCTTATTTGCAGAGCTGCATTCAAATAATCTTGCTTCACTCTTTATTTATAAGCATCTATAATTAAAGGGGTGGAAACCCAAATTATGAGGTAGTCATCTCTCAAACTATTAAACCCCCAGCGTAATGACATTGGTGACTGACTTCCAGCATTGGCAGGAGCTCTGTTTGATGATACAAATTGGTAAATAAAACTGAAATTATTAATCAGTTGGTTGTCCGGCAAGCCATAACTTGCGTTCTTGAAATAGTGCAATTATGACCTAATTCATTGTAAGATGTTGTGAGTGTGTGTTTTTTCTATACATTTAAATTACAGTAAAAGGCTTGGAATACTGTTTTGTTTTTTTGTCCCCCCCCCTTTGTATCGTATTTAGCATTGGTTACCTTTTTTCTTGTTGCACACGAGGGACAAGTTTTCTTACCTTTACTAGAAAGCTGTGAAATCTGTCTTCCTTATCCTGTGGGGAATCTAGTCTAATAGCATCACAGATGAGCTCCGGCAAAATTGTCATAAGCAACAGTAGTTGATTTAAAAAAAAAAATAAGAGAAAAAAAAAAAAGAACGTAAGACCTAAATCAGGTTACTTTTTTGTGTATTTGAGAGAGCTCTGTCATGTTGACAATTCAAAGATCAATTATTTGCATAACCTGCTTGTTAGCGGTCGTCACTTCATTCTTTCCTTCACCTTGAATATCAAAGTAGATCAAAAGATAACAGACAGCATTTGTACGATTGCTCGGGCGCTTTTGATCTCTAACTTATTAGTCTGCAGAGAACTTTTTAGATATCGGGGGAAAATGTTAACAATTCATCAGTATAAAGCTTGACTGATAATTCTTTTTTGGCATAAGCGATTTAACACGACCAGACAAAGCTGTCCACTTGGTGTTGCTATTCAGGGCAAATTGTTACATGTAGTTAAAGATTATGTCCCCAAATATTATGTTTTTCCAAGTATCCATCCAGTTGCTGTTTTAACGTCTGTACAGACTCTGATAAAACTACCTCTGCATGCAGAGAATTCCACATCCTTATTGTCCTTTCCTCTGCCTTACAATAAATGATGACTTGATGCCCCTTTTTATACACGACAATACCTTACTGGCCTTAGCAACCGCAGACTGACACTGTACATCGTTGCCTAGTTTGTCTATAACAATTCCCAAATCCTTCTCATTTGTCGTTGCCCCTAATTCACTACGGTTTAGGGTGTAGGTTGCTTGTGCATTCCCTGCCCCGAAGTGCATAACTTTACATTTATCTACATTGAATTTCATCTGCCATTTGTGTGCCCAGTCCCCCAGTCTATCTAAATCCCTCTTCAGCACTGTAATATGCCGCTCGCCCGGTATAACTTTACCTAGTTTAGTGTCATCCGCAAACACAGAAACATGACTTTCAACTCCTATTGCCAGGTTATTTATAAATATGTTGAATAAAATTGGACCCAGAACAGAACCCTGAGGGACACCACTTACCACTTTTGACCAGCTTGAAAATGTACCATTTATAACAACTCTGTTCTCTATCACTAAGCCAATGTTCTACCCAAGAACAGGAATTTGCATCTAGACCAATTTCCTTCAGTTTGAATACTAACCTATTGTGTGGAACCGTGTCAAACGCCTTGAAAAAATCCAAGTAGATTACATCCACTGCAACACCCTGATCTACACTTCTACTTACTTCTTTGTAGAATGCTATTAAATTAGTTTGACAGGAGCTATGTTTCATAAAAATATATGTTGGGCAAGCAATAATGATTGTCGATTAAATCTGCCTTACTGATTGCAAAATTATTGCTCACAACATGAACACTAATTTAAAAAAATGAGCACAAAGTTGGTTTACTACCTGGTTACTATGATTTGTAAATGGGATACAAATGAGGGAAACGATGGATACACCATTCGCTTGTTTAGATCCATTTTTTGTTTTCAAGGCAGAATCAAGATGTGCCAATATTATGCATGTTTCATAATAATGGAATAACCCCGTGTAACTTACCATAGGCCTGCTGTTTGGAATTTGCTGATTTGCATGTTTTACGATAAAAATGGAAGTACAGCCATAGTCTGAAGGCTGACAAAAATCTGCCTCAGAAAACCCAGTCAGTGATCCATATTTGACCCCCACCTCCTGAAAGCGCGTTCATATGAGACGTAGAAGCCAAACACCCATCCAGTAAATTTGGAAACCCTTATTAAGTTGTTGTGAAAGGAGTTTGAATTTCAGAATTCATTTTTATGACCTTATTTGTTATGCATCATAGTGCAGCTTGTGTTTTATTATCATTAACCAACAATGGAGATCTAGAGCATCATCTACAAATCTGCAAACTGTAAATTCTGAGACAATCTGTGCAAGAACCACCAAACTGGATTTCCTGGCAGGAGTGTGGCAACTCACCGGTACAAGCGTTATTCATCTTCTTTTTTACTCCTTCAAAAGAACACGATACCCAGGTGACACTTTTTCTGAGCATGTAGCACTGAGCAGTTTCACAGCAATTATCGCTCTCAGGGGAGAATTTGTTCCGATTAGTACTTCAGCTGCAGCATTCACAACAATCCCTTGGCAAGCTCCGAGGACCAGGTGCACAAGCCTCTCCTAATATACATTGAATTATAGCCTCTTTGCTTGTCAGGTAGATTTGCCTACTGATGACTTTAACTCTGTAAGGTGTGTATTGCCTCTGCTTGCACGCCTGCTTTGTAGTGACACAAGGGCTGGTCCTAAAACCAGTTGCCAAGATGGAAGACAAACCAACAAATAGTAGCCGTTAATATGCCATGAGTTAGTTGATCACAATAGTAGAGATATCTCCACCGTGTTTTTGTAAGTGATTTTACATTCTAGCTGAATGGGTTTTTTTTTTTATTATACAAGTAGACCTTGAGTAGCAAATATCCCAATTAATCCAGGGTTTATCACATATTCTGAAACCCTTAATTCAGTCCTGTAAATATTACTTTCATACTGCCCTCTTCTTGCTCACCTACTGTACTGTATGCATGTGTATATATACTATATGACCAAAAGTATATGGATGCCCCCTCCTAATAATTGCTAACCGGTGTGTAAAATCACACAGGCAGCCCTCTTCATAGACAAACATTGGCAGTAGAATGGTTGTAGAATGGTAAATTACACATGGTCGTGTAATAGGATACCACCTTTCAGTAAAGTAATATTTCCTGATCTAGTTTTAAGACGATATCCTCTTGTTGTGATAGTATTTCTCCTTCTTAAACTCTCCTTTTATCGTGTTGATTCCCTTTAAGCATTTAAATGATATCCCCCTGTCACGTCTTTCTTCCAGGGTATATATATTAAGATCCTTTAACCTTTCCTGGTATGTTATATCCTGTAATCCATGAACCAGTTTAGTAGCCCTTCTCTGAACTTTCTCCAACATATCTATATCCTTCTGGAGATACGGTCTCCAGTACTGTACACAATACTCCAAGTGAGGTCTCACCAGTGATTTGTACAGCGGCATGAGCACTTCCCTCTATCTACTGCCAATACCTCTCCCTATACAACCCAGCATTCTTCTCGCATTACCTGCTGCTCTACTGCATTGTCTGCCTACCTTTTAAATGCCCAGAAATAATTACCCCTAAATCCCTTTCCTCACATGTTGAGGTTAGGACAGTATCAAATATTCTATACTCTGCCCTTGGTTTTTTTGCCCTAGGTGCATTATTTTGCATTTACCCACATTAAATGCCAGTTGCCGCAGCTCTGACCATTTGTCATGTTTACCCAAATCATTTGCCATATGGCTAATCCCTCCAGGAACATGAACCCTGATGCAAATCTTTGTGTCATCAGCAGAAAGACATACCTTTCCATCAAGACCTTCTGCAATATCACTAATAAAAAATTTTTAGTGTCTTGGCTTTAATCTTGTGACTGTTAAACCCTTAAGGTGAAGTCTTGATGAAGTCTTCATGTCCTCTGCTGTAAAGGAATCGGCGCAGGGTAATTTCTGAGTAAGGGCAAAAATCCAAATATCTAATGGGGTGTACAAAGAGCATGAGTTTGATGGAATATCAAAATATAGGGGTTAAGTATTTCTTTCCATGGAAGTTCCTGTTGATGTCTGCCATGATGCTATTGTATAGTCTACCTGGTAGGGCATGATGTATTGTTTAATATACATGGTAATCTACTCTCCTGCCTTTTCTCTTAAGTACTCTATGCACTGCGTTCCGCCAGCATAGCTAAAACTCAAATTATTTTTCATTGTAAAAGTTCCTTAAACACTTCGTAGACTTTTTTTTTTTAGTTTGATTTTGAGTGGTTTACATGTTTTTTTTTTATGTTTGGCTCATATTCCAGTCTTTTTGTTGGAATGGTCTGGCCTCTGTTCCTGTAATTGGTCTTTTGTTTTCTTTGGGTCTTGTCACATCTGTTTTGCCATCTTGTAGGTCTGCTAACCTTCTATACCAGCGTGTATATATGAAGCTGGGCTTGGAGCCATGTCATGTGCTTCCACTAGAAATGTTATAGTTTTGGTAATTACCCTTTCAGAGAATTGTATTTTATTATTATGTTCTTGTTTCTCCAGTTGGACTTAATCACAGATTTGTTGGGAACACCATCACTTGAAGCAATGAGGACGGCTTGCGAAGGCGCCAAGGCACATATACTCAGGGGTCCTCATAAACAGGTATGCTTATGTCGGCAATTGTAGGCATTTTTTATTTTTATGGAAACATTTTTGATTACCTAAATGAAAGATTTTATTTAGTGAGATGTTCACGGACAGTCTGTGTTCAGTCAACTGATTATATTTCTTGAGGTCATCGGCATCATGTCAGGAGCAGTAAGACATAATCTGTAATGTTCTGTGACTGTTGGCAAGCAAATTCACTGCCTGCTTGGCTTTTTCATTCAGAAAGAGATGGGGAAATAACATAATGTTACCTTGAAAATATCCAGTGCTACTTTTTTCCCCCTTGCAATGGAACGTGTTAAGATTTCTAATTATTGGAGAAAAAATAAATTTGCGAGCAAAGTTTACTGATCATAAAAAGTCTGTAAGCTATATATATATAATAATGAATTTGTACATTTAACTTATAAAATGCAATGTATTATGCATTGGGAAGCACTTGTACTTTATTCATAGAGTAGTTGAAGGACATCACTGGTTTCCATTAGATAGGACTAAGGTGGTGTTTCAGAGATGTTTTTTTTCCCCAACATGGTAATTTATGCAATGCATCTTAAATAAGCTTATTCATTTTTTTAAATAACACGCCATTTGGCAGTATTTTCTTGTTGAAAACATTTCAGGGGTGTCTGAATCCTGTCTTCGCAGCTCACCTTTGACTTTACAGAAGGGGGTTACCTTTTAAGCTCTTCTAATCACTCTCATCTCACCTATCACATAACACCTCACTCAAACACACTCACTGGTCATCATCATCATCGGAGTGGGTTTGTAAAGCTTTGCTGTTTCACATGCAGGGGCATGAAATGGCCGGTGGGTCTGGCTATACGTGGCCAAACTGCTGTGATGTACTACATGAGGAGGGCTTTGGAAGAATGACAAGAGAGAGGGGAGTTAATAAAGAAAAAACAGAATGACAGGTAGCCAGGGCCGGACTGGGAATGAAAAGCAGCCTTGGAAACATTTGGAGACCAGCCCCGTATAGTTTATCTCGCGGTCAAGCTCTTATACCCACACGCACCCCTTATACACACCCGAGTCACACTATTTGCCATACAAAATACCTATAAAACATTCTTTTTATCACAATATTTGTATTAAAATGCCAGAAAGCAAACGTGTTAAAAGGCCCTAATAAATTAAATACATTACACATAATGGAACCAAAACATTTGCTACTGCAAACATTTTTAGATGAAAAAGTTCCATTTTATTCAGTGAAACAAAACAGTGATCACATTATTCTTCACGATATTCTTGTAAGAAACTTGTATTTCTTATGTAAACTATGTAAATCATGTAGGCATTTTTGAATTATGTAAATCATGTAAACTATTTTTTCATATTTAAGAAAAGCTGTGACTGAGAAAAATGTTTTTTGTTTTTATTTTCCAATCTGCCCCCAGAAATGCCTCATGCCCTCCTATATGCTCCTCTGCCCCATGATATGCCTTTTAACCCCCTTTATGCCACTCTGCCTCCAGAAATGCCTTTTGACCCCCTAAATGCATAATCAACTGCAGTAAAGTTTTTTCTTTTTGTATGTAAGTTATAGACGGCAGGGTCCTACGGTGTAAAGATTGGAGGATGTATGGGGTGGATGTTGGATGGAACAGTCAGGGGAAGAACCACTACAGGCTAACTTTCCATAGACCTATGAATATTCACCATGTCTTTTGATAGTCCATATCATGAGTAGTTGTGTGGTTGTGGTAATACTAGTGGTGGCTCCACTCATTTCTCGCACCTTTATATGCTCCCCTGTACAGAGAGCGAGAGGTGGGACAGTAAAAAGCAGCTAAGAGAGCGAGGGAAAGGAGGCTAAAACAAAATTAGGATATGCACTAAAGGCATAGAGGCGCTAATAAAGCGCATACATCTGTGATCTGCCTTCAAGCCTGACACATTGTTTTATTGGTTTAATGCATGCGTGTTTCCTAGTGCTGCGTCATTTTACACTCTTTTAAAAAGTCTCATCCAGTATAACAGAGGTTCAAATGTAGAAGATTAGTGTGTAACATGCGCACATCGCTTGTAGTGTTACAAATATCTAACCTTTAACTTGAAAGTAAATTCTATTCTTTGTTCAGAAATATGTAAGTTTTGGGTGGTAGGAAGGATTACTGTCCATTGTGTGAAATACTGTTGTATTCTGTATTTGACCCACTTGTTCTGCTTTGCGGAATGCGATTCTCTGTCGCTTTCATTTATTGGAATCCATTGCCGGTAATAACCGAGACTGGACAGATAATGCGGTGCATCCAGTTGGCAGCTTGCCTGAGCTGCGATATCCCTGCTGCATACCCCGAAGCCGTGTCATAACCCAAGCATGGGTCACTCTGCAAGCAAAATCTATTTCCAAGCCAGCAAAGACAATGTCAGTATTTCTAACTATTGAGCCTCAGTTCCCATCTGTTGGACAGCAGAGCTCCGAGGCACAGAGATATCGGTTCATAGACGCCATTAGGCATGGCCTCTGCTAGAGCAAGTCCTGCAAGCAAGAGAACCAAGAAATTCAATAAGCCACGTTACATTACCGGGACACAAAAATTGTCAGCGTAAGAGATCTATTTTTGAAGTAGCCTAAATTCTATTCAAGGAATTCAAAGGTTTCCTTGGGATGTAAAGTTACTTTCTCAGACAATATCGGCGGTCTGTGGAGTCTTTTTCTGGAAAACACCATCCCTTTAAAGCCACAAACACAGCAGAGATTTCTTTTCTTATTTTATTATTACTTTAGTAAGCTTTTCCTTCAAGGTACTGGTGGACCGGTTGGCTCTACCACAGACTTCTGTGTTTGGTTCTGTCTACATCAGGGACGAGTTAAATGAAGAATCATTATTTAACATAAATATATGATTGCAGAAGCTTCATATTTTATTAAAGGTAAACAGCAGGCATTTTTTGTACTTCCATGAAAGGTTACTGAAATGGGAACGAGGACTGAAGCGGATGGTTTATACATGAGCTGAAATCAAATGCTTTTTTACATTGATGGCTGTGAGCCAGTCTTACGAGGCCCTGTCAGAAACCGAGTACAGCTGGAGGAAAGGTCTAATCAGCGGAATCCATAAAATGGAAATTAATTTCATGACGTGATGTATGCAAATATCATCTTCAGACATTCATAGAAATGAATAATTTACCGCTTTAGGATTGTGAAAACTGCTGAGTTTTATGTTAAAATAGAAGTATTATCAATCCCACATTTCCTTTGCTTGTTATGAGGTCTTATATGGCTTTATAGAGGGCATTATGGCATGAGCATAGTATACTAGGAAGGGAACTCCAAAATACAAAGCCCCTTCCTATGTTCCTTTCCAGGAGGGGGAACTCAGTTGAAGAACGGGTAAGATTATGCTTGGTGGACATGCTTGCTGCCTATAGGCAAAGACTTATGATCTGGTGAGGGATGTTTAGGACTTTGCTCCTGTGCTTGTGTCTCCCATTCCATAACTAGGGTTTATATCTCCATATTGCAAATATATGCCTCCTTTTTGATAACTTGTTCTGGTAACATTGTAGTTTTAGCATTAGGATCTTTCTAATGCCAACAGCATAGGGTTTAAATATAAAAATTAAATTTTTATTACCAGAAAACCCCTTCTTTGTTATTCTGCGTTCCAGCATTAGGTGCATGTGTTAATCCTGTACCTTCCGAGATACTCGCGCTAAAGCATGTAGTTCTAAACCATGTGTGAAAGAATTTGGTTACCAGAACACATTGTTAAACCTTCTGACAATTTAACCCTATGCTAGGGTTTAAGGGGCTATGCCCCGGTAGTCGCAGGTGACCAGCTTCTAGCCATGGCTGTGCTTGTGTCCAGCGATGGGAATGTTACGATTGTGTCCATGCTGCTAGTTTCGCTTTTATTGCTGCTCTTCTTTAACTTGAACAGATGGTTTAGTTTTGTTCACCCCGAGGTTCACTGGGAAATGCTGGTTTTGAGACTGGGTTTAATCAGCTGTATGGTTTATAAGTATGCTTACTCTTCTTCCGACAGACAGTAATTTTATTTTTCTCCCTACTTTTGATGCAGTTATCTCAGTGAGCCACTAAGTGGTAGTATATGTATTATGACTACAATCACTACATACAATGCAAGAGGAAAGGGAGTACTATTTTTTTTTAATGCATTGGTAGAATAAACTGTTATTGTTTATAGCAAGTGTGTGTATGTGAATATATATATATATTTATTGTTACGAAAAAAAGTGCCCCTTGATCTCAGAGCTTTGAAATAAGCTACTATTTTTACTGAACTGAAAGTGTAAATTTCCTCACTGTAAACGTTAATCATGTAACTGGTAAAAGCAATCACAACTTTCCCATTACTAATTGAAGTGCTATTCCCAATGCCAGTTAAACTGAAACGAATTGTAATATGATGATGATGACAGCGGTGCAGATTATACCTTCTTACATATTCATTTACACGTGATGTTAAAGCGGTGTAAAGGCATGACATGCTCTCTGTAGTAGACGCTGCCATCACCTTAAATTGGGGAGACAGAATTGCTGCGCTTGCTGCCTTCCTGCATCTATCACCCACATTGATATTATCGGTCGCGTTGCGTATTGGAGGAGATCTAAGTCGGTTGATCACTTCTGATTTATACCACAAGCATGTTACATCCTGGATGTGCTTTTTATTCTTGCAGCCATCTCTTCCTGTCCTGTACACGCTGTCCAGCCAGGCCACGCATGAAGCTGTTCATCTGCTTTGCAGGATGTTAGTCTTTGATCCAGTAAGTAAAGCTTCCTTCAACAAAGTGTTCTCTTTCATGTTTTGTTTTTGTTATCCCTGGTCCTAAAATAACACTTTAAAGTTGGAGTATTTCGGCACTGGATCATTCCTAGTAATGTCTGAACCCATTCCAGAAATTATTTCATCATACCTAAGTGTCTGGCACATCTTACCATCAACATGTCTGCAGAATCAGTTGGATCCTTGTAAAGACTACTTTTTTATGGCTTTTGTAGCAACAATTGGTGTTTAAGGGGCTAACCACCGTAGTATGTGGCATGAGATGAGGAATAACCTTTGGGTTACAGCAGGAATTCACTTGAATACTTGGTAAGGATTGTGCTTCCAGGACAGAGCTAGTGCTAGTACCCATTGAAATGAATGATGCGATGACTTGGTGAGAGTTTACAGGTTAGGCTTGCTTATTTACTATACATTAAGAAAGCCAGGAAGATGTCCAAAAAGTCTTCCCTGAGCTATTTGCCAAGATTGGCCCTTTATATCGCATGCTGGGGTTAGAAAGTGTTCAACCGAGCTGCAAATTTGGGTACCGGAACACACCTCAATGTTAAAAAGCTGCTGCCTCCTTTAGTTGACATTTGAATGCATTCTATTTATATAACCGTGAAGTATGGTTCCCCGTGTCCTCCGGCCTGGAGCAATGCATGATAGCAGTGTGAGTACGTTGGATTGTACAGCGTGTAGAACGGTGCCGGTCGTGTATTAACTGCAAAGCAGCACAGATGTTTCCTTTAATGCTTTTACAAGCGGCAGTACAAGGATTCATTAATCACTGAATCATAGATGTGTTCAGCAGGGATGTTTTATTTGTATTCGGTTTCTTGCACATTCTTTTAGCCTGAAATACAACTTAATCCGGAAAAGTGCTTTAAGGGTGTTATTTATGGCTTTAGCGCCCCCTTGTGGTATGTATAGTTTTTTAAAGTGAATGCAAGGCATTATTTTTCCCTGTATGTACACTTGCTTCACGCGAACAGACGCATGACAGCATGATGCCAGCATGTCAGTTCTTCTGCGTCCTTTGAGAGTTTTGTGGTGGAAACGACCTGATAATTGCAGTGAAAAAAGTTAGTGCCTCACTTTAAGTACAATCACGCATTACGTACATGCTCTGGACCCATTGCATATGTTAATGTGGGGTATGCCTGTAGTCTCCTTGTTCGGGTGTTTATTTCATTTATGTGCCTTTATAAATCTGGATCATTTCTTCTAACAAATATAATCTGAATTAATTTGATTACTTAGGAAAGAACATGACTCAAAAGGGCCGGTGACAGTATTTAGCTTAAGTGAAAACCAGTATTAGAAACATGGGAAGCTTAAAATGCGTGCGCCCTTCATGGAATTGACCTGCAGATCTGTGTTTACAGGGATATTATCATCGGATCTTATTGAATATAAACCAAGATAATGATGCAGAACCATGCATACCCGTGTCTCTATGCATATAAAACCCATGTCGCCATGGGATTTTCCAGTCATGCTTGCTGAGGCTTAAAGCAAAGCTTATATTGATTAAACCTTTACTCTAAGCCCATCCAGAACGACAGAGAAATATATATTGGCACTAGATGTATAGTCAATATTTTTTTTTCTCCCCCAGTCAAAGCGCATATCTGCTAAAGATGCCCTGGCTCACCCGTACCTGGACGAAGGCCGGCTGCGCTATCACACCTGCATGTGCAAATGCTGTTTCTCCACGTCTACTGGGAGGGTCTATACCAGTGACTTTGAACCCATCACAAACCCAAAATTTGATGACACTTTCGAAAAGAACCTCAGTTCTGTACGGCAGGTGAAAGGCAAGTTCCATGTCCTTGGTTTCTAAAGATTTTAACACTGGGATGGGTATTCCAATGCCCATTTAATACAATAAGTAAACTGTGGCATGTGTTTAGGAAGAAAGCTAGGTAGCTGTAGTGAGTCGCACTTTTTTTGATGGCTGGACAATCTTTTAGAAGATGCTTCTTTGTTATCACTTCTAAGAGCAGGCAGAGTGTTTACTGGGTTTTCAGAACAAACCTATGCTTTTATACCTTATGACCATCCATTAAGAAAGAAAAACAAGCGGTGTGGCGCAATATCAGTGATAACAGGGGCCATGTGAGCCTTATATACAGTATTAAAAACCTACAATTAAAAAATGTAGAGCTGCCAGATAATATAATTATGGGAATGTAAGAGCACTGTGGAGATATGTTCATACTGATATGCCACGTTAATATGAGTAAATACATAGTATGACTTGCAATGTCTTTTAAATGTGTTATACTTGATGGACATTATTTTATTGCAGAAATCATTCATCAGTTTATTTTGGAGCAGCAGAAAGGAAACAGAGTGCCGCTCTGCATCAACCCTCAGTCTGCAGCATTTAAAAGCTTTATAAGGTAGGTATCAGCAAATGACGGGTTAATACAACCCGAATCTTCATCATGGATGATAATGCGTGTGTTTGAAGAAACTGTAGGAAAACAAAGAAAGTTTCTGAAAATAAATCTGATGCGATGATGAGTCTACCTTTCACTCAAAATGTTTTATGTCATGAAACAGTAATTGACAATAGATTGTTTGCTCAGGAGAAACATATAATACACTATAGCAGAGTAAGAAAGTGGACCCTCAACAAGGATGAATAATAATCTGCGTCTGTGAAAACCTTTGAGCCCTTGTTAGGGTTGGGTGGTGGTTTATTAATTGCAGACACCTGGCCATGCTGTAGTTACAGTGAACAACGCTGGGACAAAAGGCGTTTATTAAATAAAGTGAGAGCTCACGCGAAGGTTGTGATTTCAATTCACTGTGTGTCACAAAATGCCGGCCCCAGCTTATCTCTCTGTAAAAATTAAAGATTTGGCCCGTGGATTTAGATATGCTTTATGCGGGGCCATCAATGCTATTGGGGCTCACTGGGGTCTGCCCTTCGTAAAGAGAAAAGCAGTCCCGATGTGTTGACGCTTTACCGCTTTCAGCATCATTCTGCATTCACATGCCCTCTGATGTAGTGTCGTTTATTTCTGATCATTTCATCAATGGATTAGTTTGACAAAACACTGAACTCCATTAATCATTATTCTTAAAGGCCATGAGTATGTATTCGGCTGTGTCATGCGTATGTATGTGTTTCTTCCAGTTCCACTGTGGCTCAGCCGTCTGAGATGCCGCCATCTCCGCTGGTTTGGGAATAAGCGTGGAAGACGTACTACTGAAATGTCATGTAGCTTTCCACTGGAGTCTGGGAATGGCAATTCTGAAGGCCGACTGCGCTTGTACTGTAATATTTGCTAAATAAGGTGTAACGTATCAACCACTAAGTGTAAAATGTTAATCATTTTAATGGAAAAATGGTGTACTATGGGCTTTCAGTCCTACAAAGTCAGTGGTTGTATCCAACACAGAATTGCTTATTTTATGCATTCTAAGCAGTTTTGAGGCTCAGAACAATTTGACAATGGCACCAAATTTAATAAGGGGGTTTTAGGGGTGTTACTTTTTTTTCTCTTTGGTGGGGGAAGGGATCTTTGTAGAGGTTTCTTCTTGGTTTTTAAATATTGGTTTATTTATTTTTTAATGAATGTGCACATTTTTTATATACTGAGCCATTCCTAAAGCCTCGTAATAATGTTAATACAAGCAATTAGAAAGACTTTAGAGACTGTCTGGAGACAAATCATGAAGTACTTCCCTAGAAGAGAAACGGGCTACAAGGAGCAAAAGTCATCTATGTATCTTGATGACTTTGGACTAGCACTGGACTGGAGACATTTGTCTACTCACTTGGAAACCGATGGTTTGTGATTAGAATGAGTGCATCTGCGACTAGAGGGACGGGAACTTTGATTCCTTTCCCAAAATAAATATATAAAATATATATTTAATCTATTTTTCTTAGATTTAATTTTCTTTCTTACCTTTTAACTTGTGGGCATGCCTCATTCATCAGTGTAAAATAATGCCATCCGTGGGTTTCATTTATGAGGGACCCATTCATTTTCCCGCTGTAAAAAAAAAAAAAAAAGGTGAGCTAGCTTGCACAATTTAATCATCAATGTTTTTTTGTGACTTAATTCATTTTATTTTATTCAATCTTGCACTGGGCAGTTTAAACAATAAAAGCAGAACATAGGGGTTGTACTTAACTGTGTTTGTGTACCTAGGCAAAGCAGCTGTGGAAGTATTGAAGTGTCACAGTAGAGAATTATTTTAAGAACTTTTCTTTTTTTTTCCCCTCTGTTTCTATATGAACACTGAAATATTTTGTGTATATGTATATACAAACACGTACTGAAGGCCTCTACCTCCTGGAGTTTACAGCTCAGCTTGTTTCACTCCAAATTATTATTTTTAGGTTCAGTGTGCAGACTTGAAACTTGAATGTTCCTTCCAACTTTTGTAAACATTACAATACAATAAAAGAACATTTAATATTGCTTTGCACCTATATCAAATAATTTCAATGGCTTACCCTTGTGTGAATCCAAAAATCAACATTTTGAAGGAAGACCCTGGTATTTGTTATGGACAGGTTGTTGAATTTATTGTAATTTATCACCGAAGGATATTTTTATCTTGAATGAGCTGGAGGATAGGAGGACACAAAGCAATTTTTGGTTTATACTCCCTTTCTTTTTTTGTTCAAATTTTGTTTTTCAGGGAAGTTTTTATCTTCAATGAAGTCATTTTGCTGTGAAAAGTTTGTGTTCTTTCTGTATCCAAATTGCAGATATATTTTGGTATCTTCCTGGTTTCATTTTTCTTCTATAAAGTGGCTTCTGAGAAATCAGGGCAAAAAAAACCCCCAAGTGAAACATTTTGATGGGATTTGTTTGCAAAACACAATATTGTCACGAAAAAGAATAAAAACGTGAAGTGAAATGGGTTATATCTTGGAGGGTGGTCGAATGAGACACTTGCTGGTCACTTTGTAAATGTAGATTTGAAGTACAGTGGTGAAAACATTAAATGTGACATTAAAAAGTTGTTTTTGTTTCTCTTTGACATATTTCCTGGGACAATGCAGCTCTCTACCAAAATATTTGTAACATGTAAAGTAGATTACTAAACCTGTGATACACATACCCTTGTGATGCTTCTTTCTTGTGACACATTATTATACATGGTTATTTCAACCCGAATCACCAAAGCTTAGATATATACAGATACACGGGTGAGAAATGTTGTTTTAATATCTCAGACATCCTCCTCATGAAATAATGCATAGTGTAAAATATGTTGAGTACTTTAATATGCAAAAAATTACAAAAAATAAAGCCCTTCTAGAAAAGCTGCAGATACTGAACTTGGACATCTTGGTGTTCCACCAAACGCTTCTCCTGCACAATATGGGGGTTCTACAGTATCCCAGAATGCATAAGCAAGGGGGGCACAATGATTTAAATCGGCATCTAGGATATCATAAGCATTAAGGTGGATATGATGGTTGGAGTGCACATTTAAACTAAAAAGACATGTTCTTGTACCTCAATTCAGCGCTTATTTTAAAAGCCTTAATAAACATGTTCTTCGCAGACAAGATGTACCTGTCCACAATATGACCAGACATCAACAGAAGATAATGCCTGTTTTTTATGTTTCTGAGGATTTACCGTATTTGGAAGTATATAATAGTTTCACCAGTGATATTCTTAACTGTACAGTAGCAGGCGCTACCCAAAGGATGTATGAAAATGCTGACATTGGTTAAGGTTCACTCTTATGAAAGCAGCACGGTTGGCTATGAATTGATTGCTTTCATGGCTCAGAGCAATGTGAAGGTTATTTTTATTTTATGACCACTAAATATCCATAGAATAATACACTATGCACTGGAATTTATTCTATATTCACGGGTTTAAAAGTTGTTATATTGATAGGCTATTGATTACACATTGCGGTTATTTATGATCATGGCTGCTCCTTTTTAATAAATAAACAGCAGCCCATGCGTCCTCCCCGTGGTCCGCATTATTTCCATGAAAGCCTCTGTGGAATGATGCCCCCCCCCCCACCAGTCTGTTAAACAGAGTAGCTTGTGAGTGTGGTGATGGGCAGGGATAGGCACAGGCATGGTATACAGCAGCCATTTATTTTTAAGTTACTCTGTAAACACACACTCGCTCTCTCTCATAATACTAAAGAGTTCATTTGGTTTAAAACATGTTTGAATAATTTATATTCTTTTAAAGGCTCAAAGTGGAAATATTAATGGAAAGATGATACAAGCATACAAATTGTCTTTCCTCTCACCCTCACACATTCTCTTTACTTTCTTTCCTTTTCGTCTTTCGAAGGAGAGCAATGATCTGCCTCATTAGCCCTTCTCTAGCAACAGAGCGCTCGGTCCACCAGGTGGAAGGCAATGGGCGCCTTGCAGACCCCCAGGTGATGGTTTAAACTTAGTGAGAGTGCAGAATATACTGTTCTGTTTGGAATGGCAAATTAAAAAATGAATGGCTTGAGGGCTTGAGTGCCAAAAATTACTTTGAAGTGCAGTGGAAATTTAAGATAGGCAATGTACAAACCAGTAATATCTAAGACATGTTAAAACAATCCTGCTCATGTAAGCTTACAATCTATTCGCAGGTATTTATGGAAATTCACTTATCAATTCTGAAAACCAAACAACCTTTTTACTTATCCTTTGTACCATGGTTTATAACAAAATTATATCTTGGTTTCAAAGGATTAGCAACATATTTCATGGTTTGTTCAGATGTGTCACTGTGAAGCCAGAGTTCGACTGCTGACCATGAACTTTGACGGCTTTGTACATAGTTGCGCTATCTCCTGACTTGCATCCCAGATAACTGCTCTTCAGCCTTGGAATGTTTACTTGTGTGATTATTAACAGGCGCTTTGTAAAGGGTGCTGCGTACTGCCCGTATTACTTTGTACAGAATTGTATTGTTTTGTTTTATATAGCATTTATTGTATTTTTAAACAAAAAATGTTATGTTCATAGTTTAGGTCACTATGCCGTGCCCACCCGATATATCAGGCTCCAAACCAGTACCCGGTTTGGGGAACATGGCGATAGTAACCTGCCAGGATTAAAGATGGCTGCCGCTGCTTAATTCGGAGTCACGTGACTTCGAGGCCCTTCCCACTGTGGGGGTGAAGGCTGCGCGGCGCTGAGCTGTCCAGTGCGCCTCTGCGTCCGGCTGTCACAGACATGGCTTCCGTCACCCGCCTGCTGGAATGGATCTTCTTCTTCTATTTCTTGTCCCACATCCCCATCACGCTTCTGGTGGATCTGCAGGCCGTGCTGCCGGCCAGCCTGTACCCACAGGGGGTGAGTTCCCCGCGGGGAAACGCGCACAATGCGAATGTGATCGGTATCTGGTCATCCCCTACAGAGCCTATACTGATAGTAAAGAGATCGGTCCAGAGACGTATTACAGCCTGTGTCTACCCCCCCCCCCGTCAAGAGACCACCCATGGCGGTACCTGTGCAGCTATAAGCAGGGTTGGGGAGATCTTTAAAGTCATTCATAGATCTACTTAGGTTTATGATTTTGTTCCAAGAAGAATGAGAGCAGATGTGAGGGTGATATAAAAGGGGCGATGAGGGGTACAATTCGATGCAGCACCATTTATAAGTTGGTATGATCACCACCGTCACTACTGTTCTTTCACCTGCGACAGCTTTTACTGTTGAAGTTTCTTCTTACAATCAGACAGTAAACATGGAAGGCAGCCGGTCCACAAGAAAATGTCTGGGCGGCAGAGATTCTCTTTTGAGTAGTTTGATGGGATTTAGAGTTGGGTAAAATCTAACCAAATAACCTTTACGCCATTTGTGTTCCCAGTAGCACTTTTTCTTAGCTTGCTGTGTCGTTTTGGCTCTAATCGGGGGTTGATTAGTTGACTTTGGTTGCCAACGGTGTCATTAGATCTCTCTTCTAGCTGTCATTGACCAGTGTTCCGTGACATACGGTTGTGTAGCTTTAATGTATATTATATATTTATTATAACTTATATCTCAGTGGCAGGAAGTGAACCTATTTGTGCCGGTATGTGTAGTATCAGCAGGTGCAACATGTGGCCTCCATTTTTAGACATTTAGGTTCTGCTGGTTTGGGGTTAAATATGGTGATATGGTGAGAGTTTGGGGACATATGGTGACCTCGGGTACCTCGTCGCCACCAGAGTGTAACAAATGATATAGAACTGCCTGATTCCTTCTTAGCTCCATGTACCTGTATTAGGTATTATTATTATTATTTTTACTAAGTGTCTGACATATCCAAGATCACAAGACTCTCGAATCACCAAGGGACCTATACAATGCCATGTCATATGTCTGGAATATAAACTAAACTTTATAAAAATTTAATGAAGCATAATATATATATATTTATTTATTAGAATTGTAGAACATTTTTTTGTCAGTAATGCCATGAAGCCTTAGCTCCGCCCTTCACCTGCAGGTCAGTAGCTATGTAGCCTTAGTTCCGCCCCTCACCTGCCAGTAGGTAGCTATGTACCTTTAGCTGCTCCCCTCACCTGCTGGTCAGGAACAATATAACTTTACCTTCGCCCGTCATCTGCGAGTCAGTGGCTTTGTAGCCTTAGCTCTGCTCTACACTTGCGGGTCAGTAAGACGATGGAACCTTTGCTAAACCCCTTTAGCTCCGCCCCTCTTCTACAAGTGAGTGGTTGTGCAGATTTAGCCCCGCCCCTCATATGAGAGTGAGTGGTTTGCAGATTTAGCCCCGCCCCTCATATGAGAGTGAGTGGTTGTGCAGAATTAGCCCCGCCCCTCATCTGCGCTCGAGTGGCTCTGAAGATTTAGCCTCGCCCCTCTTCTGCGAGTGAGTGGCTGTACAAATTTAGCCCCGCCCCTCATCTGTGAGTGAGTGGTTGTGCAGATTTAGTCCCGCCCCTCATCTGGGAGTGTCTGTATAGATTTAGCCTTAGCTCTACGCCTCATCTGCAAGTCAGTGGCTATATAGATTTAGCTCTACTCTTCACCTGCGGGTCATTAAGACGATGGAACCTTTGCTAAACCCCTTTAGCTCCGCCCCTCTTCTGCAAGTGAGTGGTTGTGCAGATTTAGCCCTGCCCCTCATATGAGAGTGAGTGGTTGTGCAGATTTAGCCCCGCCCCTCATATGAGAGTAAGTGGTTGTGCAGATTTAGCCCTGCCCCTCATCTGCAAGTGAGTGGCTCTGCCGATGTAGCCCCGCCCTCTTCTGCAATTTAGCCCCGCCCCTCATCTGCAAGTGAGTGTCTGTACAAATTTAGCCCCGCCCCTCATCTGCGGGTGAGTGGCTGTGCAAATTTAGCTCTGCCCCTCATCTGCGAGTGATTGGTTGTGCAGATTTAGCCCCACCCCTCATCTGTGAGTGAGTGGTTGTGCAGATTTAGTCCTGCCCCTCATCTGGGAGTAAGTGTCTGTATAGATTTAGCCCCACTCCTCATCTGCTAGTGAGTGTCTGTACAGATTTAGCCCCACCGCTCATCTGCTAGTGAGTGTCTGTACAGATTTAGCCCCGCCCCTCATCCCAAGTGAGTGCGTTGTGCAGATTTAGCCCCGCCCCTCATCTGCGAGTGAGTGGCTGTGCAGATTTAGTCCCGCCCCTCATCTGGGAGTAAGTGTCTGTAAAGATTTAGCCCCGCCCCTCATCTGCTAGGGAGTGGTTGTGAAGATTTAGCTCCGCCCCTCAAATGAGTGTCTGTACAGATTTACCCCCTCCCCTCATCTGCCAGTAAGTGGCTGTGCAGATTTAGCCCCGCCCCTCATATGGGAGTGAGTGGTTGTGCAGATTTAGCCCCACCCCTCATCTGCGAGTGAGTGTCTGTACAGATTTAGCCCCGCCCCTAATGTGCAAGTGAGTGGTTGTATAGATTTAGCTCCGGCCCTCATCTGCGAGTGAGTGGTTTGCAGATTTTGGTCTGCCCCTCAGCTGTGAGTGAGTGGCTGTACAGATTTAGCTCCTCCCCTCAACTACAAATGAATAATTGTGCAGATTTAGCCCCATCCCCATCTCTGAATGAGTTGCGCTGCAGCCATAGTCCCGCACCTCATTTGCGAGTGAGTGGCTGCGCAGCCTTAGCTCTGCATCATAGTGATTTGAGAGAACGGAAGCCGAGGTCTGAGTTGACAGACCCCACGCCCCCTAATGTTGGGCCGGTTAGTGGTGGATCGTGATCTCCCCAACCAGCCCTGCTCACCGGACACCTCCTCCCCAGACCAGCGCTGATGGTGCTTGGGTGCGCACTGCCCACGGGGCGCCCCATGAGCAGGGCTGGTTTGGAAGAGCACAAGAGTGACCTTTCCACTCGCCCCCTCCCATAAACAATTGCTACAGTTTTTAGGGGCTTCGTGGCGAATCACATTTTTACCAGCAATGTGATTCACCAGTGCCCTGTTGAGCTGCTTTTGCATGAAGTTCTCCATGAAGTACTTTCACAAAAGGGAGGAGCCGAGGGGACAGCCTCTTCCCTGTTCCACCAATCGTGGAAGAGGGTGTTTGCCTCCCTGCCCACTACCTTCTCTCCCATAGCCCCTGTTCCCATTCAATAACTTATCCTGTCTGGTGGTCTGTTTGCCTCATCTGGCTAATAACTTCTACTTGCAGGATCCAAGGCCTGTTATGATGGAGGACACTGTGCTATGACATCATTATCTAGTATTCCGCCATCACACCACAAGGGAGCAATGCCTTGTGATTCACAGGAGTCTCCCAGTGTACTTCCCCCAGCAGCAGCCTTAATCACCATTGTCTGTCCCCAATCTTCGCTGCATCCCCACAGTACAAATGAGGATGCAGTTAAATGAGTTGCCAGGGGGTGGCGCTGCATGCAGAAATGTATATGAATTAAAGGCCTATTGCGATAATACGATGTATGTTTAGCATTACCGTTGGGTAAGATATGCCTCTAATGAACATTTCATCTGTGCCTTTCCCCAGCTGTTGGATGTAATGAAATGGTACACAGTCACGTTTAAAGACCACCTGATGATGAACCCACCGGCTTGGTTTATGAGCTTCGTTTTTTGCGAAGCAGTCGTACAGCTTCCTTTCTTTCCTGTGGCTGCTTATGCGTTTTATAAAGGTATGGAACCATATTCAGCCGCCTATCCTTCCATCATTCAAATCTGTTACCATTAAATGGCTCAGGCGGCCCCCTGAACAATTAATGGGGTAGAAAGTACTTTGAAATGCGTTCGTTTAACCTAAAAAGGAAGTCAGTTTATTATGAATTTATTGTTTTATATAGCGGCATCATATTCCGTAGCTACCTTTAACAGAAGCTGCAGCTCCAAGCCTGCAACAGAATGCAAAAGGCCTGGAGCATAATGGACAGATATCAGTACCTTTTATAAAAGTTTCTCTACGGCGCATCCCGTCCAGATCAGGACAGCCAGACCTCAGGCTCTATCTCCAATTTTCCAAGATACGGGGAAAAAGTAACATTAAAAGAACTTTCAGAAAATATGAATATGAAAAAAGACATTTAAAGGGCCAGTAACTATATAATAAAAATAGCTGTTTACAAAATATTTCCCCGGTATATATTCAAATACTCATGTAAGATTCGTGGAATTTGGCTGTTCTTAATTCTTAATATATTGATGTTTACCGGGCAGCTGAAACTAAATCTGAAAGTTGTGATTATTGGTTACTCTTCTGTTCTTTGTCCCCTCCGTAGGTGGCTGTAGGTGGATAAGGATTCCAGCCATTGTCTATTCTGCACACGTAGCCACCACTGTTGTTGCCATTATTGCGCATGTTCTCTTTGGGGACTTCACCAGGTACAATGGGGTGGACCCTCCAAACCAGAAGGAGCGCCTAACTCTGGTCTCCATCTATGCACCGTACCTGGTGATTCCGCTGCTTATCCTGATCACCATGCTGTTCAGTCCAAGTTACCGGCAAGAGGAAAAGCGGAAGAGAAAGTAAACGTCCTAGATGTTGGAGGATCAGCCATATAGGCTAATAGATGTACATGCGCAACGCGTTCCTTTCATGATCTACAGCCCCAGGAAAAAAAGGAGAAAAAAACCTTCACTTAGAGCCAAACGTCACAGCACAGCTAACCCTAATCATGGGAAATTCCAGACAGGGGACCAAGGTTTTCATTCATTATAATTTTTTTATATAAAATGGCAGTTGACTCCTGCTAGCCCCCAAACCTCACTGTGAACTCCCTTAACACTTGGCCTACTATTCTAGCCCAGGCCCTAATTCCCAGGTACATCATCATATGTCATATGTGAACACTTTTAATGCGGCAGCTGAAGCACTTTTTCATAAAGCGATGGTTGCCGCCATTTTGTAAACGCAGTAATATCTTCTCAGCAGACCTGGTTTTATAAATTGGAGAGTAGCTTTATTCCTTTTTATTCCTAATCATTAAATATATTTTGGAACATATCAGCTATTTTTTTTTCTTAAACAATCGTAACGTTTACAAAAGCCTAATGTAATTTTTGTGTCACTGATTAAAATTTTATTTTACAGATGTGTGTTGTGTGTATATTTTTAGTAATGCAACACACAAACATGAAACTGTCCACATGTGGTGCAAGTGGATTTGCAACCTAAAAACAATATATATATATATATACCGGTAATATACATACCCACACACGCACAGACCCTGACATAGCCTCTACATACACTATCTTAATGTCTCCCTATCTTCTCCGGCCACCAATTCCGTGTACTGTCTCCTTTCCCGCAGCTTGGCTTCTGGTTCTTCTGTTTTCTTCATCACGAGGGTTCTTTTCCCAGAAAGGTGTGAAGGCAGTGTGGAGAGTATTTCGTATGAAGTACCGGAGGATTTGCGTGTGGGATACCCCATACCTCAGCTAGGCTTTAAATAATTACGGACTAGTGATATATATACGGAAGCTTCTAATGTTCAGCCATCAGTTACCTTTTAGGTCCAGCTTTCCAAAGAGGCGGCCATTTTATTATTCAGACGCGTCACCCCTGGTACCGTGTATTGAGCCAATAAACAGGACACCCTTCAGCCATTTTCAATGCAGCTTTATAAACACAAATGTATTTCACACAAGACAAAACGTGGCCAAACAAAAACCAGATTGCCGTATTTTACATCTCAGCATGTGCTAGTATGAAGGAACCTATATAAATGTACATTCTGGCCCAGATTATAATGAATAAAACATATCAATATATGATACATATACTGTATACACACAGACATGATACACTAACCAACACTCAAAACAAAAAAATACACAAAAAACACGATATACACAATGACTCACATAATGCACCAAAAGCACTGAGTTACCTTTTAAATTGTAAACCGTTGAGTAAAGATGGAGCTTGTGGTATAAATGGTTGTATTTACGGTACATATTTATATGGTATATTTTATTATGTTACAATTCCTCCTTTTTTGGCACTGCCCCATATTGTATTATTTTGCAGTTGTAATTTTATTTAACTCTTCAGGCACCATAATGTCCTGGTCATTACATTGCAACATGAAATGTTGAAGGTTTTCACTTAAATGCTCACTAATGAAAGAAATGGCTGAGAAGCACACGGGCTGAGGCTAACGAGTATAATTGAGGGTTTTTATTGTCTGTCCATAGGTTGTTAAACTACAAACCCCATAATCCTCTGGCGGACTGGGTATCACAAGAGTTTTAGTAATTTAGTAATAATACTTTGATGCATGATTACAAAGTCTCAAAAATATCACCTACGCTACAATATCTAAACAGACCAATATACTACAAAGTCTTAAAAAATGCCCTAAAGTAAGTTTTAATAGCTGTATGTGGGTCAGTTTATTGGTCCAAGGCATAAACGAGGCTCTAAAACCGGGAATGGGATCTCACTGCCGACAGCAATTTTTAAAAACAGTTTTGAAATTGGAAAAATAAACTGGTTGAGCCCAGATGTGTTTTTTTATGTATCTGTTTAGTAATGAATAAGAAAATATGAACCATGCACTGCATTATTTTATTAGACTAAATAAGTATAAAATGATAAAATTCAATTTTTAATCGATTGTGATGAGGAATACACTCACGGATGATCACACCCAATCGGGGACCAAATGCGCCACGCCGGCCAGATTTCAGCGCCTTGATTTATAATAAAAGTTTTATTTGAAATTTAGTTAAAACGTGTAAAAATGTATCCACATAAAATTGTCAATGTGATTTTGTTTTTTAATATGAAAATGTTATAAGGGCACTTGAGGACCAAGGGGGAGAAAGTACTCGGACTGTAACATACCCGCATGTCCAGGTTTACAGACAGTCCAAAAAAATGGTTTCTGGCTTACGTGACGTCGTACAAACAGCTCACACTGTGCGGAAAAATCATTGCTTGAGAGGTTTTAAAATTATTTTAAAAAAAAACAAACCAACTTTTAACAGATATATAAATCATACAAAATTCTGTCCGGTTGACATTGGAATGAAATGTTCACCTCCCAAAAATTCCCACAACACTTTAAAAAAATTCAGCCGCGATCAGCTGACGGATGGAGTCTTGTAAGCGGTTATTTCTGAAAGGTAAATTGGTCAATGAATTCATTTTGCTCGCCGTGCACTTTACATAAAGCTTCATATTCTACGCGATATCTGGAAGATAAAATGAAGACGAAGTAATGTGATCAAACATCGTATGACTAATGCTCAGCGTTATTGTAATCCATTTAATAGTGACCATCAAATCCAACACAACAGGTTTGTGGTGGGTTGCCTCTTGCTCTACGTACAGGGTATGGCTGATAACAGGTTAAGAATCACCTACAGTCTCTCAATGGATCCATTGTATCAAAACAGGATGGATTCTCAGTAGAGGTAAAAAGACCCGACTCCAAGCTGTCAAGCAGCTCTGAATAACATGAGCAACTCCAAGACTTGGTCAGTTTTTAAGGTAAACACCCTGTGCCGACCCGCCACCTGACCCCGGTGTCCACACCGAGGTGAGATCTCGATCATTTGTGAGGTTCTCTTAGAAGGTTTTAGATTTAGTTAGGTAGCTAAGAACCCAAGTTTAAAGAATGGACCTGCCAGGAAACATTTACAGCACATTGAGAGATGGGAAGACCCAGATAATAAATTATAACATATAAACATACCAATTAGATGTAGACATAAATAAAGTCTTGAATAAAGATAAAGAATATAAAACAATTTGTCTCCTCAGCTGCCATCCAATAACCAATAATCTGTGTAATATCCAATATATATAACCAATAATCTGTGTAATATCCAATATATATATAACCAATAATCTGTGTAATATCCAATATATATAACCAATAATCTGTGTAATATCCAATACATATAACCAATAATCTGTGTAATATCCAATATATATAACCAATAATCTGTGTAATATCCAATATATATAACCAATAATCTGAGTAATATCCAATATATATAACCAATAATCTGAGTAATATCCTTTCTCCCTCTGGGCCTGAAATACTACCTAGGATGCAATATTACATCATGTCGGCTGGACTGTGGATCGCCAGTTTTGTACTATAGTCATATAGTATATTACTAGTATAGTAAGATAGTTGAACAGCCACGTAGTCATGAATTTCAGAGATTGTGTATTAGTATTTAAGATGAGAGATACCATTAGAGAGACTTATTTCCATAGATTATTTATTATTTGTTACATTCCCACCACATACACCTATATGTTTATCACTTCTCCAAAATAATTCAGAACTACTATATATCAGTCTGTAGAACATTTCCTACATATTGACACAATGTACCGAAGTCTTGGACATATCTGTTGCCCTAAACCAGGGGTGTCCAAGTTTTTTGTGAAGTGGGCCACTCCATCAGAAATGTATATGTGCGTGGGCCGCACTAATTTTGCACTGAGAGAAAACATGGCCTTTTAGCTCAGGAGGGCGTTTTATCTCTTAATAAGTAAAAATTAAATAGTGTATTTATTCATACAGTAAGTAAAGTACCAGGAAACAGATGACCAAACACACACCAGGACAGACTCTGTAACACCGACACCCAAACACACACACGCCAGGACAGGCTCTGCCACACTGACACCCAAACACACAAAGCTCACGCAGGCCGCACCTTGAAGTCCGGCGGGTCGCACATTGGATGCCCCTGCCCAATTCCATTCTGATATCTAACAATCTATGAACAGGCGGCTCTCTCGCTCTATAATAAATTTGCAGGTTTTCAAATTCTCGTCTTTGCTAATAAGTGGGCAAGGTCTTCTAATAAGTTTATCGTGCCAATTACCTTGCGGTGACACACACAAAAAGTCTAGCTCTCCGACAGTTCCAACATTTTTTGGAAGATCACATTTTTTTTTGCTTACTTAACATTCTCGCCATCAAACAAACCGCAAATCTACCCGGGTCGAGTCGATGCTTTCAAGTTTAGATTTGTCACTGAATATTTAGGAAATTCAATGTTTTTATCTCTAGGAGATAGCAGCACTAATTCCAAATGTACTGACACTATTACAGCTTTTAACGAAATTCATTTTAGTACACGAGAGGGACCCTATAACCATTATACACATTTATATCACATATGATAGCTTGCCCCCCCCCCTTAAATGTACATTTTATTTATGAAGGGTTCATAATCCTTCAAGCTTCTTGGCTTGGAGGGGATGCATTTGGCTCGATCTTTCCAAACAATGGCAACTACCTAAAACCTACCTTTCCTGCTGCATCTTCTTCTCTGCTACTAAAGCTTGTAGCTGCTGCTGCATGGCTTCTCTTTGTTTGGTTATCGATTTTAGTAAATTCCGAGCACCGATAACCTGGAAAAGCAAATTACTCCCATTTTAAGTTCTGAAATACAGCTTTCTTAAGATTTTGGGCAGCGAAAGCTATAGAGTTTCACCCTCAACCCTCATTGCCGCGCTACACCTGTTGTGAGGAACATGAACTCGATTCCAATAAAAAACAAAATTATGTACCATGCAAATAAGTCATCGCAACATTTCAAATATAAAAAAATGATTCTAAATATTAAACATTTTAAAATAAATCAAGAAAATATCAGCATTGGCAGCAGGTTAATACATTTTAGGTACTGCCCCAAAGCAATGCTTTTTTTCCTTATTAATGTTGAATCAGCCTGGGCTTTTCTATCAGCACTGTCATATATCTGGAATATATTTACTGGGAATAAAGTTCTAAACTGATCCGAAATATGGAGCAGTCATTTGTCACACAGTCTGGATGGCACTGTGTGTATTTCGCAATGTTACCCATTTCACAAGATATCTCACGCTATGTGTGCTTTGTGTTTGCCAAGCAGACAAGGGACTGTTCCCAAGACCCAATCTATGATAAAGTCCATCTTTTAAAACACTATCACTGTAATAGATTAATATACTCCGGTATATTCAGTATATTTCTTTTACATCTACACACTATAGAGCAGGAAATGATCCATACACGGCAAGCCAAGAGTCTATAGGAATAGTAGGCGAGGACCAGAAAACTGTATTTGAAACCAAATGATATATATAATATAACACAAATTATCTATTTTCATTTTTAAAACTGCCATGGACGTCAAATCTAGAACTTTCAGCCCTGTGATTTACAAAGTGATATTGTAATTTAGTTTGAGAAAAAAAAAGTCCATCAACTTCAATTTTGATTAAATAAAGAAGGCAAAAAACCCGTTATTTCCTCTAAAAGGGGGAAAAACCCTCCTCCACTCTAAAAATGGTAATCTGATTTTTTATTGGATCAACAAATAACTTATTACATTCTTATTAACCTTTATATTCCTGAACATTTGAAAAAATATATAATCAATCTAACCCATATTTAAAGGCGTTTAGTATCATAACATAAACTCTGCAGGTAGCGACGGCCACGTCTTCATTAGTTTCACTGTAAAGAACCCTTTTTGTTGCATTCAGTGGCAGCTGGATAGTTTTCCATTAATAACAAGTCTCTGAATTTTATGTTTAAGCCTCTTTTCAATATTGCATAATCATATCTCTTTCAATTTGTACATAAAGTAACCTTTTATGTGGAACTAACCGAGGCGTTGATCCCTTCTTTTATTTCTTATTTTAATATGGGCACCTCTCGCACTTTAATCAATCTTTTGGCTCCATATCAGACGGAATCATTGGTGATCAAAGGGAAAAAAGGATGTATACCATTTTATCTATTGTCACATCATTTAGCAGTTTTATCATCTTGTCCTGTATCAGCCAATCACATGATTGCTGAACGTTTGCAACCCAGCAGGCATTAGTTTCTTAACAGGTATCGGAGGCAAATATTTTATATGTGTATCTTTTTTTTTTATTTTATTTCTTAACGATTCTTACCTTCATTTTTTCAGTCTCTGTTTCTTTAGCAAGCTGGTCAACGAGATCGATTAATCCTCCCACGGTATTCTGGAAATGGCCAACTTCTGCAAACAGATAATCCAAACAGAGTTACTGATGCAAACGTTAAGTCACCAGGACAGTTCAATTACGTGTTGCAGTACCGACGGTAAAATATTCTCGGAATATTTCATTGGGTTGAGTGGAGCAATATTATTTATATTTATATATTATATATATATATAACTCACTTACACTACTCCCCCCCCCCCGCCACGCCTCTGCCTATCTTCTGCCATCTTTAATCCGGTACCCTAAGATTTCCTGCGAAAGTGCCGTGCATCACGTGACCCCGCTGGGAGCCTTGGGGCCCCTGCCACTCCACATCCCAGCAGGAAAGCATAGGGTACTGGATTCATGATGGCTACCCTGCAAAATTCTGACGAGCCCTGTCTTAACCCAATCTACAAGACAAACACACTGACTCGTTATCATAGTGACTGCGGTAATCAATAGAGCGGCTTAGTCTTAATCACCCAGACACTGAGAACTTGACTAATGCAGTTCTACGGAGGAAAGGGATTCAATGGACAAGCTTTGCTAGAAACCATCAATGTGGTGTTTTAGCCGGTAGAGCCACCCAACATATCATGACAGCCTAATGCCAGCCAGTGCTAAAGAATGGTTTACTGGAACAAAATGAAATAAAATCCATGTTTTCCTCAACAAAAATCTTCATTACTGTATAGAGCACTCACTTTAACATTAAAATCCCATGGGATTCCCCTTTAAGTGCTATTGAGGATATATATATATATATTATGTCTCTTTATTCATGACTTACTGTCTACAAAATCACGACATTCATCTTTAAGTTCTGTTGTTTGTTGCAGGACTTCGGGATCTAAGATGCGCAGCTTGTTCAGGTCATCGAAGTGCAGCCCAGCTTCTGACAACGTGTCTGTCGCCATCGGTCTGGAAAATCACCCAGTTATTCTGTGTATAGAATATGGCATCAGAGGGTTAATTACAACTAAACTGATTTCCTACTATTGCTTCACTGATTAGCAGATTAGCTATCATTGGGAGGCGTCATCCAACACCCAAAATAAAATGAATATTTATTTATGATTAATAGGTGATCTTATCCCAGTTTGATTTTTTTCACCAGATTAAGCATGATCAGTAAAGGCACCACTGTCTGATGGGGAAAATGATCCTACCAATGGGTGTTTTTCCTATCTGTCTGACCAAGTGCTAAATGTACTAATTCCTCCCCAATGCACGCCTCCTGTGGTTACCAAAGGTAGCGCAGCTCTGTCCATCTGGTGGCCAGTTGTACGAGGGCTGGATAGCATCTGGTCCTCCAGCTGTTTTTGAGCTACAGCTCCCATGATGCTCAGCCAGCGACTTATTGGCCATTAATAAAGCTGAAGCTCAACAGCATGAAGGGGATTACAGGATTCTCGTCTCTGAAGACAGCTAAACACCGGTATTTGGATTTATTTGTAGCATCATTCATTTATTGCATCATCAATAATTAACCACCGTCACTGCAGCACACATCACGTGATAAACGCAAATCATGTTACCGGAGTAGACCTTCCGGGCAGACGCTATCCCAGAGCTCGGTCCTCTGTTCATCCAGCCGCTCGGGCCTCGCTCTGTCGCGAATTCCGGCTGCCACGGAGACCGATGGTTACTGTTTACTAACGTCACTTCCCGGAACGCATTTCGGGGACCATAGCGACAATAGCCTGAGGAGTCCTGAGCCGCCATCTTTCTCCAGGGAGCGTTCCCGCAATAGCAGTACAGAGCTCTTTAATCAATACACGTATTTCGTCCTGCGTTTTTTTTACTTTTTCGTTATTCCACGTGACTACTAGAGACTTTTGTGACTATTTCCGCACACTGTATGTAAATAAGGAGTATGTATTTTTACAGGGAAATGCTACGTCACTCAAATGTACAGGTAACGGGTATCCAATAGCAATCCAGTAAAATGGTTCGAGCATAATATCAGCGAACGGCTATAGTTCATAAAGTTCACCGCACCAATCAGAAAGCCCTTTCGTGGCGCATTGTGGGAATCGCTGTGCAATTGCGCATTTTCCTAAAACATATCTATGGGAAACGGCAGGGCTAGAGGACTACATGTCCCATTGTGCAACGCATCATAGAGCTCTAAGCACAAGAGACGCCAACAATCAAATCCAACTATGTGAGAGGCGGTCGCTCGGAGCTGGGGTTTGGGGACATTATGCCTCCTGTGTAAGATCTCTTTTCGGTCATTGGGTGGTTTCTGTGGCAACTGATACCGGAAATGAGCTCATGCAGTGGGGAAAAAAATAATGGGAGAAGCTACAGGGAGCTGAGCTTGGAGGATCCTGTACGTGAGGCTGGCGGCGAAGCCTGGGGAAGCAGGTGTGTGGAAGTGTCTGCGGGTAGGGGAATGATAACACGGAGGCCTCAGAACTCCATAACACATGGTTTTATGTAAATATATGGGGTCGCCTCCACTGTAATGTGATGCACTTCTTCTTGTGTCCTGTTTACACATTATACAGTGCTACGGAATATGATAGCGCTATATAAGTCGTTATAGGAATAGGTGACCATATCTGCTAAAAGAGCAGTGTTAGCGAACTCTGATTAAAGTAGAGCGATCTGCTCAAACTCTTCATTGATTTGTACGAATAAGTAAATGTCAGTTAACAGATATTGGTACAATAAGAGCAGTCATATCATAAGTACAGTGCCGTTTCCATGGTGATTGCTCTACATTTGCAACCTTGCATAATAATTGTATGCTATAAATATGACCAACATATGTAGAGTATTTGCCACATGGTGGGCCGTTATATATTTAAGTTGGTGGTCACATTAAATAGTAAGAGTGTTATCTGTTGTAGGGGGTTTGAATTAGTTTTCATGGCTCATCATCCTTGTTTAGCTTGTTATTCCCCAACTGGTGGTCCACTGGTCCTAGTTATTTACATGGATCTTGCCAAAGACCCTTAACTTCTGCTCTATAACAGCATTAATAATTTCGGTTGGGATGTTAAAAAGGGTATCTGGAGTCTCTTGGGCATGTATGGGTGTATTTCACATAATCCCATCATTTTAGTTTTATAAAATTACACAAATCATGGTAGACGCTCTAATTATCTAATTACAGCCACTCTTTCTGTTTCTTCTTCCATCCATAAATAATTGGCGGAAACAGGATGATTAGCGTATCTGAACTGGGATTTCCAGCTCTTAATGTTAGTACGCGAGGTGTCTCCCAAAGGGATTTGGAGGAAACGTGTGTTTAGAGAAAACGAGTGACTTGACTGCTTCGCTGAAGCGGTCTTGTATTTTGAGGTTTGGTTCCACCTCGTTTTTATAGGACACTAAAAAGAGGCGTCTCTCCAAAGCACATGAAAGTAAAGATGAATAAAAGAGTCTTTTAAGACGGGACGAGCAGAATAAACGCAAGGATTAGGATTCAATCTAGAAAATTCACTAGAGGATGTTATTTGTTTTAAAAAAACAGTGAGTTTGACATAATTTGCTCTTGTGATCTCTCTCTATATGTCATCTAAATCAGTGACCTCACCGGACAATATTAGGAGCCAAGAAGACGTTAATAGCTTTGTGGCTTGGAGTTCTTTTATTACATAGACCAGATAATATATCATTTGTTACATCGGTCACTCGATAAACATACAGAAGCAAAGGGGAATTCAATGCCGTTCTTGTGTTGAACTCCACGCAGCAGGGCCAGGTTAGGACACTTCAAGCAGGAGATCGTTTGGACGTTATCAGGCCAGACGGTTGATTAGCCGTGGGCTGCGAGATGAAATTGCTCAAGAAAATATTCATAAAGTTGTGGTTTTATACAGTTATTGTTTCATATTTAGGACTTTTTTTTTCTTGCCCTAAATACTAACAAAAAATGAAGTTCTCTACTATTTTTAACTGCTTGTCGTCATTTGTTGTCCAACAAAACTTGGAAGAAGGCTGTGTGCCGTATCATCGTCGAGACTGATCGTTAAATGTAAAATTTCATTGTTGTTTCCTCTCTGCCGCAGATCATTAGGGTGAAGAACTGTGGTAAGTTAGCAGGCACCCATATGCTGCTAACTTGAAAGGCCTTCCGCTTGCAGCATCCCACCACGGCGGCACACGTGAAGCCCACTGTGTGCAGAGTCATCGTCTATTTGCAGAGAGAGATGTCCGGAGATACTTGCCTGACAGCCATGTGCCCGGCTTCGGGTGCCAAGCCGAAAACATACAGCTTTAAAGGGGGCTGTCTGGGGAACAAGTATGTGCGGCTGAATGTTGGAGGTTCCTTGTACTACACCACGGTTCAGGTTCTCACAAGGCATGACACCATGTTGAAAGCCATGTTTAGCGGCCGTATGGAGGTCCTCACTGACAAAGAAGGTGAGATAATTACACCCTTGTTGTTCTAGTAATGTTACTGGCTGTACTTTTCCTGACAAGCAATGTATTTTTGAGAGCTTGACATTAGGAAGGATGCTACAGGCGGACATGCGTACGTATTAAGGTAAGAGGGCTTCTGAGAAGCCATTAATCTCTATGGTCTACGGATAGACCGCACTGTAACCGCTTTCAGGAATCAGGCAGCATTATAATCAATGCCTTTTCCTGTTTGTGAAACAGAGTTTGATATCCTTGCACTTTTGTTGTTCGAGGGCCGGTTTTCTATGATGTGTCCATGCAGTTGTTTGTCCTGGGAACATTTTGAAACTGGTTATTGTTTTCATAGAGCTGCCTTTGATCTAAATCTTAGTACAGCGCTAAGGAATTTGATGGCGCCATATAAAACAATAAATAATAATGGTCTCTGTCTATAAAATGTTCAGTACCAGCCAGTTACACGCATAACGAGTAAGGCTTTCACTTAAGGGCCACCCTGAAACCTCAGGGCCACTGCTTTAAGCTACCAGTGCTCTCCAACGTTGCTTTTTCCTGAATTCTGTACTCCAGCGCTGATTATAATCTGGGAGAATACCGTCTATACCGGGCAATTATAAAGAAGAAAAGACACATTTTCCTGTATAGTTGGTATGTGCCTGTCAGAAAGCACAGTTCTTATCCTAACATAAACATGATGAGCGTCACACGTCCATGTAATCCGACCACAGGAAACAATGACTAAATCCTCCGTTTGGAACAAAGTTATGGTTCAGCTGAAAACCGTCTCTTGTATTCTCTACCGTCCTGCTATCTTGCTGAATAACATAGATGTTTGTACGGCGAGCTGGTCAGGTACGGTGCAGAAGTGCAAAGTGATTAGAGCCTTGGATGTGTCTGCATTTAACATGTTAATTGCTTGTTCCTGGAAAGGAACAATTTAGGACATTCCTTCTAGATGACTGTATGTTTTCCCACGAGTTCCACATTTTACCAACGGTAACTTATTTTTACCATTAACCACCCGGCTTTCAGTACTCAAATAAATTAAAACACGTTTTCTCCAAAGTTCTGCTGATAATCCTGACAAATTCTATAATTATAATATAATTTATAAATACGTTTGATGCACCGATATATGGCTGGCCAAATATATCGGCCGAAAAGGGCATTATCGGCAAAATGCAGAAACAAAAAAAAAAACCGGCCGAAAATAATTGTCTGCAGGGGCTGGGCTGCTTACTTGTGCATTGGTCGCACAGTGTGCGAGCAGCGTCTCTTGTACCGGCCAGGAAAAGTAGGAACTCAGCGGAGTCATGTGAATGCACATCAAATGACTCTCCCCCCTTCCTTCTTCCCCTGGGTGTGGGGCTAGAGAAGTTGGTCGTACAGCTGGGACCCTGCAGAAGTATATATAAAGTTTTTTTGGTCCAATTTTGGTGTGTTACTTACTTTTAATAAAAGTGTGGTTAACACACCAAAATTGGACAGAAAAAAACAATAATACTACTAATGTATATATATATGCTTAACAGCAATCACATTCCTATCATGCCAAGTCAGCCAGTACATGCTGGAATCTGGGTATGCTTTGGCATGATAGGAATATGATTGCTGTTAATCATATATATAAATGTTTTTGAATTTTTTGTCTAATTTTGGTGTGTTACTTACTTTTAATGAAAGTGTGGCAATTTTATTTTTTATTTTTTTAAAGGTTGGGGTCATTTTCGGTTTCGGCCAAGTGGATCCTGAAATTTCAGTCCGCAATTTTCATTTCTGTGCATGTTTAATATATATATATTTATTAGTGTGCTCCTATGTCCCCGGTGAATCGGATTGTCCTAGCCGTCCTTTAGCAGGTTTTCATATTGTGTAGCAGTTCCCAGAATAAGCTCGTGTTTAATGGATAGTGGTTTTACTTTTGACCTAGTCCCCATCCCGGCTTCACGTTTTAAGTACCATTTTACTCTGACTTTAGAATAAGCTATGACGTAGAAACAGTACTTTTGAACCAAGTGTCGTTTTCTTGCAGCTGTGGCACTAAATAAATTGGCGTTTGTTCATCCTAGTCCTTGGTCATGTTGAATGCTATCCGCTTCTATGGCAATGGTCCTCAACACTTATCATCGTCGGCCTGTGAGTAATGGGAGTGGTAGTCCAGTGCATGCTGGCCGACCTTGCTGCAGAGCGTTGTGCAGATGCTAAGGAATGAACACAGTGCTCATTCATGAATCTTTGGATCTTAGTATAACTGCAGAACCAATAGTCAAAATGATGTAGTGATTTGGTTGATATTCTTTTACACGGTATGATGTGACAGCTTGGGAACAGAAATGAAACCATTTACGATGCTTTTTGTAGGATCATTTTTTAAGTGCTCCACTTTTTCCACAGGTTGGATTCTAATTGACCGCTGCGGTAAGCACTTCGGGACCATATTGAACTACCTTCGAGATGACGCTATTGCGCTCCCAAACAACAGACATGAGATCAAGGAGCTAATGGCAGAAGCCAAATATTACCTCATTCAGGGCCTGGTAGACCGGTGCCAGACAGCGTTACAGGTGAGGATTAGCCCACAATACACATTCCAAAGGCGTGTGACACGGGGTGATCTCATCATGCAGGGGCTTAGCTCATTAGTGCTTTCATCAAAGCTAAACAATTAAAAACGACTCACAAAGGAAACATTGTTTGAAATAAATCACACTGAATATGTTTTAACATCTGAGTATAATCATTTGTATCCATAATATGCACGTTTATTTAAACTCTCACTGTCCTCGCTAGTAAAAAGACGCACGATAATGAATATGTGATAATTAAAGGAGCACCTAGCCTTAGTTTCATGCTCAATATGTGGTGCATTTTGCATGGGCTTCTGTGCGTTATACTGCATGCAAATTATAACAGGTATGGTTTAGTTATTAGAGTAGAAAATAAGACTGCATTGTTTAACTCGCATGTAGGAATGTTTAGAATTGCATTGTGCTTGTTCCTCCCATCTTTTTGTTTTATTGTTACTTTGTTATTCAGTAACATAGTTTAAAGTGCACTAAATTAACTGTTTCTAAATATATATACATTTTATATAAAACAATATATTTTGTGGATTTTTTTCAGGATAAGAATGATTCATATGAGGCTGTCTGTAACATACCTATTATTACATCACCCAAAGAAGAAGAAAAACTGATTGAGTCATCTGCCAAGGTTGTCACTCAGTTGTCACTCAATATGGGAAATTACATTGATTGTAGACCTGTGCAAATAGAACAAAAATGCTTTGGGCAAGTTTTGGTCCATTCATTTTTGGACAAACTAATTTCCTGCCCTTTCAGTTCAGAAGAAAATCTGTATTTGACATTCCAAAACGACGTTTGTTGTCCCTCACCCTCATTAACTCTTTCATTGTCACAGGCTTTCATTCACGCTCTCTGAATGTCTCCCTACCTTCCCCGCAATCAGCTTCTGTGTCCCTGTCTCCTTGATGCGCAGCTCCCCTTCTTGTTCTTCTGTCTTCTTCCTTTGCCCGCTTCTCAGTACACATGGCCTTCGTAGGGAGGCCATGTCCACAGAGAAGCGGACGAAGAAAGAAGACTGGGACTCACAAACGAAAATTATGAGCCCTATCTTTTGGTGTTGTTTGTTATCTTTGGGATCCCTTCTCGTTTTTGAATTGGTAAATTTTGGTAAAATCTCCATTTTGTACAAATCTGAATGCACAAGTCTAATTTGTTGGGCGTGGGCCAGGTTTTCAGGGTGTTTGTCTGCTGTCCAGCGAGAGTTAACATTTGAACTATGTGATGCTGTTGTGTATGATATGGGGCCAGTGCAGTCTGTCTTCTAGATGTGATATTAGGGAGATAAGATGTTCTACAAACTCACATCTGTACGTAAACACCAATCCCTGCCAATAAGCCCGTTCTGAGCTGATTTTTTAAAAAATACTTCTGTGTTAACTGTTCAGGTATATGTTTTTTGTACTAGGCCCCAAAATCAAGTCTGCACATACAATAAAATAATTATTACTTAAAGATGCAAAATCTGTTGCAGCTCCCTGGGCTCGTCTGTTGAGCTCTGCAGGGTCCATAGAAGCTTGAATCATGCCAAGTGCCAAGGGTCTGCTGGGTTCAACTGCCAAATTCTTACTGGGATTAATGGGAAACCAGTTTCAGATAATCTAATGGCTGCCTAATTTAGCCATGTGGGATTTGTAATTTTGTGGTCTGTATAAACCCTATGATTATTCTGGTATTTGCAAAGTCCAATCAGTATAAAGTTTTAGACCTACTGATATTAGTGTTGCATTAGTTTGAGGCCGTTATATAATCCCATCTCATCTTTTTATGTTTCTCTCCAGCCTGTGGTCAAACTGCTGTACAACAGAAGCAATAACAAGTACTCTTACACAAGGTGGGTTATTCATAGACGTGTGGTAAATCCATAATGTTTATTCATGAGTGTATACCTGGATGTTTGAGACTGGAACTGAATGTACAGGTCACAGAATGGGGTAGAAAACAAATATAAATGAAATAAACTTAGAAGGGAAATGTGTAACATATTATCTGTACTTTTGATGATTTCATATATTTTTCTTCTTTTCTACTATTGTAGCAACTCTGATGACAACCTTCTGAAAAACATTGAGCTGTTTGACAAGCTCTCCCTTCGCTTCAATGGACGTGTGCTATTTATTAAGGATGTGATAGGTGATGAGATCTGCTGCTGGTCCTTTTACGGCCAGGGTCGCAAGCTAGCGGAAGTATGCTGCACCTCCATTGTATATGCAACAGAGAAAAAACAGACTAAGGTACTCGATATTCTTCTAGCAACTACTTTATTTTATTAGAAGTCGTTTGTAAAGTAGATGATTGCTTTCCCAACCTGGGTGTAATTAGTGTCAGAGATAAATATTTGTTTTATGTAAAAATAAAGTGTTTTCTTATATGCCAGTAATTGTCTTAACCAATAATAAATCATAAGCCTCCTAGTATACTACACATGTTAACTTCACTTGGGGTTCGCAGTATTCTCTGCAAAGAAGAAAACCCAGCATTACAGAAAAGTGATATGACTGCTTTGGTGAAGCTGTATAGGAAATTAAACCGTCCCTTTAAATGTTGGGTTGTTTTAGCGAAGAAACTAAGTGTATATGAGCAACGTTCCTTTGTCATTGAGGACTGGAAACTTCTACTCGTCTTTATTCTAGATAAAGCAGCCATGTCACAGGAATATTACGGTTAAAAATAATTTTAAAGTATTGTAATAAGATTTGTTTTACACATTATGTATTTCATGTATCCATTGTACAGCACTACAGAATATGATGGCACTATATTAAATGTAAAAATGTACAGCACTACAGAATATGATGGCACTATATTAAATGTAAAAATGTGATAGACAGCTATTCAAAATGGTATACGTGGGTTTTTTTAGCTGAAATGTGGTTTTCTTCATGGCTTTGCTAGGTTGAATTCCCAGAGGCGCGAATCTATGAAGAGACTCTGAATGTGTTGCTGTACGAGACCCCTCGGGTGCCTGATAACTCTCTGCTGGAAGCCACAAGCCGAACACGAAGCCAGGCATGCCACAGCGAAGACGACGAGGGTTTCGAGCTCCGGGACCGTGTGCGCCGTATTCACGTCAAACGATACAGCACGTATGATGATCGACAGCTTGGCCATCAGTCATCTCACAGGGACTGACTCTGGTCTGGAAACGCAGCGAAGAGCCTCACTTTGCTTAGTTTTAGCCAAAAACCTCTTTGCAGGACATAATTTTTATTTCCTTGCAACTTGATTCTTACACATGATGCAATATCATCCACACCGCAGTTTAATGTGAAGCTTGTTTTATTTGGAAAGTGCCATGGATTCCTTTAAGCCTGTAAGATGGAGCAGGGAAAATATTTTGTTTCCTAGCAAACTCTTCTTTTAAAGCAGCATATTCTATTTGTCCGACACCTATAAATATCTGCTACTGGGTTCTTGTTTTCCATGAGAATCTTAAAACATCTGCTCATCGTATTTTTAACCTTGTCTTATGATTTCATCTCAGTTACCCACAACAGTTAATAATAGTTATGGTGCAGGTTTGACTATTTAAACGCACCGCTATCTCAGATTGTAGCCATTATATTTTTTTACGGCAATTGTCTGACTTTGCCGGTTTTCAAACTTAAAGTACCAAAACTTCAGGATTTAGTCACTTTAGCTTTTTAATAATTGTGCACATGGAATCATTGGAGAACACCAGCAGTGCCTTATTATATACGCAAGCACAGGTATTTACACAGATTAATGACGCGCCTGCCAAGCAGTTATAGTCTGCCATGAAAAACGTGCATAGTGTCCATAGGCACGGTATGAAGCGCTAGCATGAGAAGTCTTAATATGAGTTGAACTCCTTTAGTTCGCCGTGTATATGGGACTGCAGTAGAACATTAGCTAGAGATATCCACAGAATTTCCGAGAAGTAAACCAAGTTTGCGCGTAATTCCCTTCTCCTTGGATACATTGCAGGTTTTCACTCTATATAGAGTTAGTTGGATGTGGAGCTACTTTTAAATCTTCGATAAGAATTCGTTTTTTTACTAAGCTTAACTTTATAAAAAAGTTTTTAATGGTTTGTTAGTAGCTTTTTAACAGTAATACCTCTAACCATGATATTTGTTGCAATGCTGATGATAAAGCGAGAAGAGGTGATTTGGAAAAGACCACTAAACTCTCCTTAACCACTAGTTTAGAAATAACATTGGTTGCTTTTAAGCAGATATTTTTATTTTTGTATTAAAAAAAAAGGAAATCTTAACCATAAAGTTTGTTTTTAAGCTTAATAGTTAAATCTCACTTCACCTTCAGCAGAAAACCCCGAAGCACAGCTTTTGGGGGAAATATACTGTGTTTAGGGCCATATGTTTTAAATTCCCCATTGTAGAACCTGTAGCTCTCTCCACTCTGATATGTTATCTACTCCTACAGTACCTATAGAATAATAGATTAGATACCTCCCTCAGTACTTCTTCAGTTACAACTATAGATGATCATCGCATACTCCAATATCAGTCTTAATTTTTACAAATATTTTGCGTTTTAATTTTTATATCTTGGATATACTTTTTCTTGAAAGACTTGATGTGCTGAGCTGCGTCAGCCCTTGTTGCTGTAGTTTTTTTGTAGATTTTTGTCGGATCTGTTTTTAAGATACGTGCAATCTTTGCCGCTCTGCAGTAGGTATCCAGTGATCTCATATCTCGCTATTTTGACCTTTTGGGTTTTTAAATATGTCTTCCAAAAGAAATGGGTTTTGTCCATTTTGTAGTAAAATAAAAATGTGGGTTTTTTTCCCCCATTATCAATTTTGTTAAAACTCAGATGTAAATATGCAGCTACCCCCGCCCCCCCCGATGTTCCTTGCAGGCTCCCTTGTTTCTGCTCCCGAGTGCCCTCTATTTACCGTTTAAGATACAGCAGAAAAGGCATATTTTTATCTAGAAAATGTACAGACTGAGGGAGAGATTTACTAAGAGGTTTGTTGAGTTTCATGTTATAATATAGATTGGTTCCTACCTCATAGTAAAGTTTGTTAGCCAACACGTGACATCACCAACCCAACTTTAAATTCAGAATAACAGTTTTTATGTTGCCATTTTATGTTTTTTGTTTTTTTTTTCATTTCTGGTGTCCAAATCGATATGCCTTTGGAGGAGGGATTGGAGAGGGTTAGATGTAGGGCAGGACTGCCCCACCAACCTTTCCCATAGAGTCATCTCATGGAGCTAAGCTGCACAGCGTTGCAAGGTGGCCATGTGGGAACCGAAATGCAGGTCTGTGCTACAATACAGACATCTGTCATTTTTACAGCTTCAAAAGTCAGGGGAGATCAGACAATCTCCCCAACTGGCTCGTGATCCCCTCCTGCCTGCAGAGATCGGGGGAGTGCCCGAAAAAAACAGGATAATTAGGAAGTATGCATTTGAGTAGATTATAAATATCACGTGAACCTGTTTGCACTATACATTTACTAACAATTAATTTTAAACAATTCATTGTCCTGATGCACTGATGAAAGGGCTACTTTAAAGTGGCATCAAACTTTTGGAAGTAGTCCAGGCAAATTCTTCAGGAAAATAAAGTAGTATACTGCCATCTTCTGGGGTAGCTGCTGGGCGAGAGAAATAAATTGGCATGGGTGGTTTAACTGCCTAAACACTTACATTCACCCAGATTTCTAAAGTAAAAGGCACTCACTGTGTTAATTGACAGTTTCCACCAAATCACATTGTGCAGAAAGCAGCCTGTAGCTTCTAAAGTGCCATCAGCAAACACAAAAAGTTGTCGAAAATAACATTGGTCTCTTCAAAAGCAGACTTTTTAAAACGGTTATTTTTTAATAGGTTCTGGCTCTTGAAATTAGCATGGTCACATTTTTACCATTGCTTATGATGTATTTTGAGGAATTATACAACTCATTTCATTGCAAGATAGCATTTCATTTTCTTTTTATGTTCAGTGAGAGGATATACTCAGCCGTGTTTAAGACTTAGTTTAAGAAGTTTGTGTTCTCTAAGTTATTTAACCCTAAATAAATTCTTGTAAATGTTTGACTAGAAAAAACACTAACTTTTTAATAACAATAAAGAATGTGTTTTCACGCGTGTGTCTATTTATTCCCCAAGTTCTTTAACGGTGAACTTTAACATTGTGCATGTCATGCAGAATCCAGCGAGTAAGTGCACGGTACATAAATAGCAATCAAATAGTAAAGAAAAGAGTTAATTTAGTAAATGCACCTAAGCGATGGTATTTACAGATTACAATTATTACGCACACACATACAGGTATTAGAAACTAGGGCTGGAGCAACTAATCGATAAAATAATAATCGATAATGAAAATCTTTGCCAACGAATTTCATTATCAATTAGTTGAATCAATTTTATTGATTATAAGATGAGGGATTTTTCAGAGCAAATGTTCTGAAAAATACCCCTCATTTTATAATCCGTTTCATTCGGTGTGACTCACAGTAGGTACTACTTACAGTCCCTCGCTGCAGTCACTCCAATAATTGGCCCCCGCCCCTTTCTTTATCCCAGTCTCTCCCTGCAGTCACTCAGATGATTGGCCCCGCCCCTTTCTTTCTCCCAGTCTCTCCCTGCAGTCACTTGGACTATTGGCCCTGCCCCTTTCTGCTGCTCAGTCCCTCCCTTTATGTGTATAACATAAACCCACATAGATGTATTCCTATTGATGATTGGTCCAGGCAACATTTGTTAGGGTGGGGAAGTAGCGAAAGATAATGAGATAATGATTTTTTCCACGCTAAGACAGATCAGGTGAACTAAATGCCTCCAAATTAGTTCCATTGAAAATAAGCCAACTTTTGGGAACATGGAAACATTAAAGAGACAGCCTGATGTCACCGACACCCCCTCTAAAGAAGAATGCATATTAAAATGAAGGGGAAAAAACCCCAGCCCTTACCTGAGAGTAGCTCTGCTCCTGCGGCAGCAGCTCCGAGGTCCAACATCAGGAAAGCATTCCCACTGAAGTCGGTGAGAAGGCTTGCCCGCGCATGAACACTGGGATCTGGGCAGATGTCCACCCACCTGTCTGCTGGACATGAGTATATCACATTAATTAATTAAAGTGCAAATGAGAGATGTAGCGTGCCATATCTCCTGCTATATCCTCTTAAATGTCCAATTCAGCCTTATTTTCATATTAAAAGCATGTTGGAGTCTGAACGCATAATTTAGTTATTAGCATTGGAAAACAAATCTTCTATCTGAGCTTGTCCCCGGCTGCCTCTGCTTAAACATAGAAATATTTGTATGTATACCTTGTGTGTGTACGTGCTCAGTAGTACTCCTTGCTAGTCAACAGAGCTGATGTTTAACTAGCATCCGTACAATTGGCTGCAGCGGGAGTGTTAATGAGCATTTTACATGAAGGATCCAAAGCTTCTCGAACTATATAAAAGAAATTTAAAGTAACCTTGACTCTAGATTAGTCTGTCAATTCTAGTCTTGTCATATCCCCTTAATATATGTATTGTAAGAAACGCTGCATAAATTGTTGGCGCTATATAAATACAAGATGATGATAATAACATCTGATCGCTGCCTTTAGACAGTGTTCAGTCCATGAAGTAGGCAGCCTAGTATAGCTGCTCGCTACCATAAACCCACTGCATAAAAAAAGTTGGTGCCTTGGACCGATGATCTATTGTAGCCTGGAAAAGAAGAAGCAGGGCCGGCCTTTGGGGCCACACTCCAGGGGGCGCCGCCGCGGCGCCCCAACTTGCGACACCCGGCACCCCTCCAGTGACGGACAGTAATGTCCGCCGCTGGAGGAGCAG